>KZ653026.1:60751-74151 GCA_001010745.2 Gerris buenoi | reverse complement strand
AATTGAAAAAAAAATAAAAAAAATAAATTTGATTAAAATGCACGCTCAGCTCAATATTGCAAGCATTGCACACCTAATATGTTATTATCTTTATTAATATGACACCTAGTTATTAACTATGTTATATAAATAAAGATAACATTTTAGCAGTTTGATTTTTCTTCCGCAAGTAGATAAAATATTGTATGCAACGAGGCAGCAAAGGAAACATTTCTGCCTCGTTTATTCATTGCCTACCTCGGCTTCGCCTCGGCAGTCAATTAGAGAAATTACCATCAATTAATTAGTTAGTTATAATAGCCTGTCCTCGCCTTCGGCTCGGAGGCTAACCTAATCACTCGTCAGTAAAATTCCATTTTGCTGCCTAGTTACATAAATAACTATTATCAACGATTGATACGAAATATAAACATTGTATCTCTGTTTAGATGAGTAGAAACTTCTTTACGTACTTGTATTAATTGCGCATGCGTGTCTCATAATTCTGAAGACTTCCTCTTCTTTTCCGTCCTAGGGTGTTAAAAAAAAGAATTCTTCACCTTTACGCACGATTAGCGAGTTCGTTTACATTTATCAAAACTAATTTGCTGTTTGTTTAATAAAAGTAACTGTTTATATCGAGTTTTTTTTTGTGAAAATCAATAAGTGATTATGACGAATATGAGGAGAATAATACGCCTCCCGAAATGATTAATTCCGCACAAAATACAACTAATGAATTAATGTCATCTTTATCTAAAGAGAAATACGAACAGGAACACATAAAGGAAGTTTATTATTTTTTCTGTATTTATTATTAAAATCTAACAATCGGTGGTTTTACTACCCTCGCTATCTATCGGGTGTAAACTCCATACTCGCATGCAAGATGCTACTTTCCGCACTCTATGCGTAATGTATGTATTAGTAGTATGTAAACCTTATAATTTTAACATGTGTTTTTTTAACTTGCATGCAAAAGTGTAATATTAAGTATGTACTGTGAAAATAAACGTATTTACACAATTACCTTTTTCTCTTTGTTTAGTTTGAATTACAATATTAAGTTTTTTTTTTTTGTACAGATCTATTTTTCACTTGAAAAAGTAAAGTTTATTTTGACACTTTCGTTTTTTCGGTCAGTGAGTAATTTTCCCGGGTTAAAATCTGTGAAGTAAATTCAGTAAAAACTTTGGTTTGGATCTCAAAAACAAATAATTAGATGTTGTCTTTGTAATTTAGTGCTGAATTAATGACTATAAATTAGAGGAAAAACAGTGACGGATTAATTTACATTTTGTAAATTGGTTAGAACTTATTTACTTGTGGATTCTCACATTGGTTTTAGTTTTAATTTTTAAACTCTAACACAGAAATAATTCAATACAAACTAGGGGGCTCCGCCCCCTACTCGCTTCGCTCGTCAACCCCCCAAAAAACGTGGTAGCGGCCGCTAAGCGGCCGACGTGGTATGAGAAGGGAAGTAGTATAGTTATGGAACATGAGTAGGGAAGTAGGATAGTGGCTAAGATAGTGGATAGCTGCAACTACTATCTACTTTCCTTTTCTCGCTGACAATCTAATATACCTACTCTCAACTTCTTCCTTACAGGCTTTCCTCTTCTCGGACGAATATATATCTCCCTCACTCTGTCTACTCAGTTAGTATTATGTCACTCTCAAGCTCTCCCTTTTCTCCCCCGGACTCATCCCTCTTCTAACGTGCCATAAGGAACTTCGTTCCAAAAACGCTCAGGGTAATGACTTGGTTTCCTCCCTTGGTGCGTAAATAACTAATTCATCGTCTAAAATTGAAAAAGGGCATGTAAAATTTCAACTTGATACAGACAGAAGTTTTTGTATAGTGAAGTAGTACATTATATAATTTCTAAAAGTATAAAAATAAGGGAGAAGGGATGCAGGAAACTGGTGTATCCTCATATTCTCGCGTAGTAAAATAACTTCAATGTTTCTTGATGGAAGTTTAAATTAAAAAAGAATACATTAAAAATAATACACTCCGTAGTGAAGTAAGATCATCCAACTGGCAAGGAACAAAGAGTCATTTAATTACTTTGAGGTTTCGCACTTCCTTTATTGGAAAACCCTTAAAGCCGTTCCTCCTCACCACTTATCTGAACATAGGCATTTCCTTGATTAAAATGTTCTCTAGCTCTTTTTCCTGTCAAATCCTGTTTTCGCTTCCGAGCTTACCGACTGTAACAAAAGCTATATGTGATCGTTCAGAAGAAGAAACATTTTTTATATCTAAGATTTCAAAAAGTTTCAAGACAGAAATTTTCAGACCTCAGGGAACATTTTTGGTTCCGTGTCCTATCTTTTAGTCTGTATGTCTATCTTTTGTGTCTTCCGCTCAATTTTTGTGAACCGACCTTAACCAATCTTAAAAACTATAGGTCCAATTTGGGAGCCAGGGTAGCCGAGCGACTTAAGGCGCTCTCGCTGAGCTATCAATAAGTCGAGGCAGCTCGAGGTCGTGGGTTCGATCCCGTGCCATGATGATGTAATTTGTATCTATGGTTTGAGGGCAGAGCAGGGCGAGGGACACCCTTTATGGGGACTCTTCCCCCACGCTTTGGCGCACGCTTATATAGCTTACTAATGACCACACCATATTCGCTTGGGCGTTACAATGTACAAATGTATGATGTGTGAAGTAGCTGGAACTCTCCACTACGGGGTGTAAAAAGGGCCTAAGTGATGGCCTAATTGCAAGGTTTGAACAAGTGGTTCGTCCTACCCGTTCTAGTAGGAAGTACTAGACTACTACTATAACTACATAGGTCCAATTTTAATGAAATTTGGAAGGTAGGTCATGCTTAGCCTATTGTTGGTCCCATATAAGTTTCAACCTTCTGCACCAATTTGTTTCTCTTGCACATGCACACTAACAGTATTTTATTGACACCTATATCCNTTTTTTTTTTTTGTACAGATCTATTTTTCACTTGAAAAAGTAAAGTTTATTTTGACACTTTCGTTTTTTCGGTCAGTGAGTAATTTTCCCGGGTTAAAATCTGTGAAGTAAATTCAGTAAAAACTTTGGTTTGGATCTCAAAAACAAATAATTAGATGTTGTCTTTGTAATTTAGTGCTGAATTAATGACTATAAATTAGAGGAAAAACAGTGACGGATTAATTTACATTTTGTAAATTGGTTAGAACTTATTTACTTGTGGATTCTCACATTGGTTTTAGTTTTAATTTTTAAACTCTAACACAGAAATAATTCAATACAAACTAGGGGGCTCCGCCCCCTACTCGCTTCGCTCGTCAACCCCCCAAAAAACGTGGTAGCGGCCGCTAAGCGGCCGACGTGGTATGAGAAGGGAAGTAGTATAGTTATGGAACATGAGTAGGGAAGTAGGATAGTGGCTAAGATAGTGGATAGCTGCAACTACTATCTACTTTCCTTTTCTCGCTGACAATCTAATATACCTACTCTCAACTTCTTCCTTACAGGCTTTCCTCTTCTCGGACGAATATATATCTCCCTCACTCTGTCTACTCAGTTAGTATTATGTCACTCTCAAGCTCTCCCTTTTCTCCCCCGGACTCATCCCTCTTCTAACGTGCCATAAGGAACTTCGTTCCAAAAACGCTCAGGGTAATGACTTGGTTTCCTCCCTTGGTGCGTAAATAACTAATTCATCGTCTAAAATTGAAAAAGGGCATGTAAAATTTCAACTTGATACAGACAGAAGTTTTTGTATAGTGAAGTAGTACATTATATAATTTCTAAAAGTATAAAAATAAGGGAGAAGGGATGCAGGAAACTGGTGTATCCTCATATTCTCGCGTAGTAAAATAACTTCAATGTTTCTTGATGGAAGTTTAAATTAAAAAAGAATACATTAAAAATAATACACTCCGTAGTGAAGTAAGATCATCCAACTGGCAAGGAACAAAGAGTCATTTAATTACTTTGAGGTTTCGCACTTCCTTTATTGGAAAACCCTTAAAGCCGTTCCTCCTCACCACTTATCTGAACATAGGCATTTCCTTGATTAAAATGTTCTCTAGCTCTTTTTCCTGTCAAATCCTGTTTTCGCTTCCGAGCTTACCGACTGTAACAAAAGCTATATGTGATCGTTCAGAAGAAGAAACATTTTTTATATCTAAGATTTCAAAAAGTTTCAAGACAGAAATTTTCAGACCTCAGGGAACATTTTTGGTTCCGTGTCCTATCTTTTAGTCTGTATGTCTATCTTTTGTGTCTTCCGCTCAATTTTTGTGAACCGACCTTAACCAATCTTAAAAACTATAGGTCCAATTTGGGAGCCAGGGTAGCCGAGCGACTTAAGGCGCTCTCGCTGAGCTATCAATAAGTCGAGGCAGCTCGAGGTCGTGGGTTCGATCCCGTGCCATGATGATGTAATTTGTATCTATGGTTTGAGGGCAGAGCAGGGCGAGGGACACCCTTTATGGGGACTCTTCCCCCACGCTTTGGCGCACGCTTATATAGCTTACTAATGACCACACCATATTCGCTTGGGCGTTACAATGTACAAATGTATGATGTGTGAAGTAGCTGGAACTCTCCACTACGGGGTGTAAAAAGGGCCTAAGTGATGGCCTAATTGCAAGGTTTGAACAAGTGGTTCGTCCTACCCGTTCTAGTAGGAAGTACTAGACTACTACTATAACTACATAGGTCCAATTTTAATGAAATTTGGAAGGTAGGTCATGCTTAGCCTATTGTTGGTCCCATATAAGTTTCAACCTTCTGCACCAATTTGTTTCTCTTGCACATGCACACTAACAGTATTTTATTGACACCTATATCCTCAAAGATACTCATCTGATTTTTATATTAAATTTTGATAGTTCGTTGAAAGTAGCCTATAGAAAGAACCCAGATTAATTTCAACCGTCTGCGTTCTATTTAGTAAGAATAAATTTAAAGTATACATTTGTTAAATTGATAAAAAAAAAAAAAAAAATATCAAAACAATTAAATAATGGTGGAAAAATTAACTACATTTTACAATAATAGTTTGTAATAACATAAAAGCATTAAAATATATAAATTAGGACGCTAGGAGGACTATATGGCAGACTAATTGGCAGAATATATGGGTAATCTGGATGAAAAAAAGCAATTAAAGTTATGATACTTATATTATTGAATCTGTACTAAAAATTAAAGGAGATTTAACTAATTCATCAATGTTTTTTGTACTTTAGTTAAATGTTAGTATTTTCGAATTGTTATGTATTTTAATATACATACATTATTATGTATTGGTTTTTGTATAAAGAGAGGGGGTTTGTGAGTGATTGGGGTGGGGGTAGAGGGGGGTTGATGGTTGAATTCTTGTTAGGGAGATTTTGAAGTTTGGGGTGTAAACGATCAGTCTGGTCCAGGCACTGTTCCGTACTGTTACGCACTTTGTTCGCTTTTCGCTTCAACTTACGTAAACCAATTCACGCGTTACGTGTTACTTTGTTTATGTATCAAAGTGGGATAGTATTATCTGTATTGTTAAATACTTATTGTGATTGCTCTCTAACCTGACAGTGCATTGAGTGAGTGTTATTTACTGTGAAACTTTAGTGCGTGAAATTCTGTTGAGTCAAGGATTACCATTATTATTTATGTACTTTTTTATGATGTTAAACTATTAATTTAAAGATTTTAGTGTCCTACCTTTGAGGTCCAATAATTACAGTCTATATTTTACTGTAGTTAATGATTGTAGTGTTTATTTTCTCTTAGAGTCAAGAATTACAGTGCATATTCTGCTGCAGCAAAGGATTATAGTGTCCTATCTCATAGTCTTAATAATTATAGTCTATATTGTACTAATTACTATCTACATTGTACTGTAGCAAATGATTTTAGTGTTTACTTTCCTGTAAAATCAAGAATGACATTGCATAATCTGTTGTTAATTACAGTCAATATTGTAGTGCAGCAAATGATTGTAATGTTTATTTTCTATTAGAGTCAAGAAATACAGTGCATATTCTGCTGCAGCAAAATATTATAGTAGCCTATCATATCTAATAGCGTCAATAATTACTATCTACATTGTACTGTAGCAAATGATTTTAGTGTTTACTTTCCTGTAGAGTCAAGAATTACAGTGCATAATCTGTTTTGTTTTTTTTACAGTCTATGTCTATATTGTAGTGCAGCAAATGATTTTAGTGTTTAATTTCTTGTAGATTCAAGAATCACAGTGCATAATCTGTTGTTAATTACAGTCTATATTGTAATGCAGCAAATGATTTTAGTGTTTAATTTCTTGTAGGTTCAAGAATTACAGTGCATAATCTGTTGTTAATTACAGTCTATATTGTAATGCAGCAAATGATTTTAGTGTTTAATTTCTTGTAGGTTCAAGAATTACAGTGCATAATCTGTTGTTAATTACAGTCTATATTGTAATGCAGCAAATGATTTTAGTGTTTAATTTCTTGTAGGTTCAAGAATTACAGTGCATAATCTGTTGTTAATTACAGTCTATATTGTAATGCAGCAAATGATTTTAGTGTTTAATTTCTTGTAGGTTCAAGAATTACAGTGCATAATCTGTTGTTAATTACAGTCTATATTGTAATGCAGCAAATGATTTTAGTGTTTAATTTCTTGTAGGTTCAAGAATTACAGTGCATAATCTGTTGTTAATTACAGTCTATATTGTAATGCAGCAAATGATTTTAGTGTTTAATTTCTTGTAGGTTCAAGAATTACAGTGCATAATCTGTTGTTAATTACAGTCTATATTGTAATGCAGCAAATGATTTTAGTGTTTAATTTCTTGTAGGTTCAAGAATTACAGTGCATAATCTGTTGTTAATTACAGTCTATATTGTAATGCAGCAAATGATTTTAGTGTTTAATTTCTTGTAGGTTCAAGAATTACAGTGCATAATCTGTTGTTAATTACAGTCTATATTGTAATGCAGCAAATGATTTTAGTGTTTAATTTCTTGTAGGTTCAAGAATTACAGTGCATAATCTGTTGTTAATTACAGTCTATATTGTAATGCAGCAAATGATTTTAGTGTTTAATTTCTTGTAGGTTCAAGAATTACAGTGCATAATCTGTTGTTAATTACAGTCTATATTGTAATGCAGCAAATGATTTTAGTGTTTAATTTCTTGTAGGTTCAAGAATTACAGTGCATAATCTGTTGTTAATTACAGTCTATANGATTAAAATGTTATAAGATTAATTTATAAATGTATTTGAAATTCTAATTTTCAAATAGCTGTTTGAATATTTGAAGTGATTTTGCTTTGAAGATGAAATGGAATCATTAATCTTTTGCCTTGTTTGACTTTGAGTGGGTATTTATTCAGGTTAAGTAGCCAATTAGAATCAGTAACATCTTAGTTACCATTCTAAGTCCAAACTGAAGTCAGACATCTTACATTTAAATTTTATCGGCTATTTATTCATTGTGTATTTATAATATTTAATATTATACTAGGGGGCTCCGCCCCCTACTCGCTTCGCTCGTCTACCCCGAAAAGACGTGGTAGCAGCCGCAGCGTGGCCGACGTGGTATTAGAAGGGAAGTAGTATAGTTATGGAATATGAGAAGGGAAGTATTATAGTGGCTGAAGTAGTGGGGGATAGGCGCAACTACTATCTACTTTCCTTTTCTCGCTGACAATCTAATATACCTACTCTCAAGTTCTGCCTTACAGGCTTTCCTAATGTATATCTCCCTCACTCTGCCTACACAGTTAGTATTATGTCACTCTCAAACTCCCCCTTTTCTCCCCCGGACTCATCCCTCTTGTAGAGGAGTATCTCCTAACGCACTCTACACTCAGTTAAGTATGTCACTCTCACTTTGTTTGTTTTCAAATTTTTTTTAATAATATAGATAGCAAAACGTCTGCCTATTAGTCTGGTACACAGCGTCCTCGTGTACTATCATGATATAATATATATTTTGTACAATCAAATTTCTAAATATCCTATGTTAATAAAAATTCTTGAGATTTGAGCATTAAAATAATTCGATATCAATAGTGTGACCACTGGGATTTGAAAGTAATATTTTGAACTTGTGTCGACTTTTTACCCGGCATACATTTTTTTTTTTCTCGTATAAAGAGAAAGTATTATGATGGTGCGAAAATTCGATTTTGACGGATTTACACGTTTTGAGGTCCCCTTCAAAGTCCTCCAAAAAGTGGTTTTTAAAAACTGACTGTCTGTCTATGGTGACGCCTATACTTATGGGCCGATTTTGACGAATTTGGCGTACTTGTTCAGAAAAATCATATCCGGAGGCGAAATCGACGTATGAATAAGCTCTAAAACAGTGGGCGCTCCCTCCCAAATCTCTTTATAAAACGTTCAAGGTGCATTATAGTAAAAAGAGTAGTATTTCAGAATTTTAAGGACAAACGTCAAAAAATTATGAATGTTATGTTTTTTTGCGAATATCTCGAAAACGATGCTGTTACGGGTCCATGTTTATAAGTACTTTTTTGTTTATCATGAAATTTCCTATTAGAACCCGAAGTATTGTGGTTTTGTTCGGAGAACCTTTTTTGCTTTTGTACAAGAATTTGTTAAGATCCCCTCCGAATAATTTTACGCTTGGTAACATTTTAATCCATCCTTATTGATCTTAAACTTTAATTATATAATTTGAAAGCGAATGAAAAAAAGAAGTTTTCCCTGCAAATTGCCACACTTCTAAAATCTCTTAATTTAGAGTAAAAAGCTCTGGAATTTCGTAGTCAAATTTTAAAAAATCAAAATTTTTAAATGTAACCAATCTTAAAAGAAGCTTAGCAGCTGATAATTTGGTAATAAATAAATAATTGAGAAAGGTTTTTAATGCTCTTTAAAATCATTCTAGAGCTTAATTTGTCTATCTCATTTAGTTTTTGAGACATTAGGTATTTATGAAAATTTTCGAGAAGCACTTTATAAAACAAGTGAGGCAATAATCGCCGGTTTCTGTACNATTTTAGTGTTTAATTTCTTGTAGGTTCAAGAATTACAGTGCATAATCTGTTGTTAATTTCAGTCTATAGTGCAGCAAATGATAGTAGTGTTTATTTTCTTGTAGAGTCTAAAATTACTGTGAATACTCTATTGTAGCAAAGGATTCTAGTTTCCCCTTCCTTTTAGGGGCCTTTCAACAACTGCCTTTTAGGGTAAAAGAATAACACTGCATACTGCACTGTAGTAAGACAAAGTATATCTTGCCACGTGAGCCAATAATAATCTGTCCATCAATGTTTTGTAGGATAGTAAACTGAATCCTATTTCGTTTAAAAGTAAACTTTTGTGAGTTATATTGTAAAGTGAAGATTACTGTGAGTGGGTTTTGTGCCGTTCAGTTCTGTGCCGTGAAACTTATGAGATCTATCCTAAAAGATCAATTTTAAATTCAAAGAAAATAGGTGAATAAGCTGATCAATTGAGATATCCTCATATTCTCGCGTAGTAAAATAACTTCAATGTTTCTTGATGGAAGTTTAAATTAAAAAATAATACATTAAAAATAATACACTCCGTAGTGAAGTAAGATCATCCAACTGGCAAGGAACAAAGAGTCATTTAATTACTTTGAGGTTTCGCACTTCCTTTATTGGAAAACCCTTAAAGCCGTTCCTCCTCACCACTTATCTGAACATAGGCATTTCCTTGATTAAAATGTTCTCTAGCTCTTTTTCCTGTCAAATCCTGTTTTCGCTTCCGAGCTTACCGACTGTAACAAAAGCTATATGTGATCGTTCAGAAGAAGAAACATTTTTTATATCTAAGATTTCAAAAAGTTTCAAGACAGAAATTTTCAGACCTCAGGGAACATTTTTGGTTCCGTGTCCTATCTTTTAGTCTGTATGTCTATCTTTTGTGTCTTCCGCTCAATTTTTGTGAACCGACCTTAACCAATCTTAAAAACTATAGGTCCAATTTGGGAGCCAGGGTAGCCGAGCGACTTAAGGCGCTCTCGCTGAGCTATCAATAAGTCGAGGCAGCTCGAGGTCGTGGGTTCGATCCCGTGCCATGATGATGTAATTTGTATCTATGGTTCGAGGGCAGAGCAGGGCGAGGGACACCCTTTATGGGGACTCTTCCCCCACGCTTTGGCGCACGCTTATATAGCTTACTAATGACCACACCATATTCGCTTGGGCGTTACAATGTACAAATGTATGATGTGTGAAGTAGCTGGAACTCTCCACCACNACAGACAGAGAAAAAATAGACTCCAGCGCCGGGATTTGAACCACGGGCCTCTATATTTCCAGAAAAGCGCTCTACCAACTAAGCTACACTGAAGAATAATTTCAGCTGTCGTTATATAAAGGCCCGTGGTTCAAATCCCGGCGCTGGAGTCTATTTTTCTCTGTCTGTTTACCGTAGTTAATAATAATTATAATTTGATTTAAATCAAACGTATATATCTATCTCTAAGACTTTTCAAAACAAATTTACGAACTTAGTGATTTTACCACTAAAATAACTTTGTGCTTTTACCACTAAAATCCTCAAAGTTAAGTATGCTTATGTATTTATATGTGTACGAAAAAAAAGGTAAAGACGATGACAGTATATGCAGGAGGAACTTTAGCTAGACAGCGGTAAAGTGTCCTGTCTATTGTTATCTTGGTTTTGGCTTGCTGTGGGTCGATATACCAGCCAACACAATGACTTCAACCACCATTGTTATACCAGTAGAGATAACGTCATCATGGAGGCAAAGAAAACTGATAAAAAAACCACCCTCTTCAAACTCTGTTATCACTTTCTGTTTTTAATAAGGTGCGATATGATGTTGATAAAAGATTTTTCGATGAAGGTATCGCCTTAAGACCCAAGTCCGAGGTGTGCACATGCATTTTTTTTTTTTTTTTTTATCGAAATTTTCAGAATTTAAAAAGGCACTTCTTTAGATTGTTACTCCCCTCATACAAATAACAGAGGGAACAATNGCACGTGTGTGTTGTGTATAAACTACAGTTTTAGATCTTAATGTAAATTTGCACACTTGACCTTCAAAGCGGAAATAATCACTGTTTACACGAATTTTACAAATTAAAACTTTTAATTTAAATCAAATTATAATTATTATTAACTACGGAAAACAGACAGAAAAATAGACTTCAGCACCGGGATTTGAACCACGGGCCTCTATATTTCCAGTGTAGCGCTCTACCAACTAAGCTACACTGAAGAATAATTTCCTCTGTCGTTAATGATACCTAGTCCCGAATTTTAGCTTTCAATTTTTCCTTAAGTCTGAGAAGTCAACATTAATGACATAGAACTAGACCGAGAAATAACGCTTATAATTATAAAGTACCCAATTTGTACCTGTTCCTAGTACAATCAATTAGAAATTAATTTTTACGTTTTTGGTAGTATTCATACTACGAAACGTTTAAATTTTAATTTAAATCAAATTATAATTATTATTAACTACGGGAAACAATCAGAGAAAAATATGCTCCAGCGCCGGGATTTGAACCACGGGCCTCTATATTTCCAGA
The DNA here is from genome assembly GCA_001010745.2 of Gerris buenoi. NCBI lineage: Eukaryota > Metazoa > Arthropoda > Insecta > Hemiptera > Gerridae > Gerris > Gerris buenoi. The sequence continues at coordinate 62,672 of KZ653026.1, read as the reverse complement.
AAAGCGCTCTACCAACTAAGCTACACTGAAGAATAATTTCAGCTGTCGTTATATAAAGGCCCGTGGTTCAAATCCCGGCGCTGGAGTCTATTTTTCTCTGTCTGTTTACCGTAGTTAATAATAATTATAATTTGATTTAAATCAAACGTATATATCTATCTCTAAGACTTTTCAAAACAAATTTACGAACTTAGTGATTTTACCACTAAAATAACTTTGTGCTTTTACCACTAAAATCCTCAAAGTTGAGTATGCTTATGTATTTATATGTGTACGAAAAAAAAGGTAAAGANAGTTCGACAGCGTTGCCGGAAAATAAAGAGGAAATAAAGGAAAAAAATACGTGAGCATTCACTTCCGGTTAGATAGCAAGCATTCACTGAGATCTCTCTTTTTACTAAAAATAAAATGTAAGATATTCGCAATACGTTTTTTCGGACCATTTTTAAGTTAGTATGATCCTATATTAGCTATATAAAGATACATTAAAATAAGTCGAATGAATACATGAATAAATATATTAAAGCAGTCAAGCTAAAAGTTTATTTATATATGTATATTGTCTTGAGGAAAGGAGACCACTCTAAGAGAATATATAAATCCCATTGGGCACTTCTTTAGATTGTCACTCCCCTATTTTTATTTTTTATTTTATTTTATTTTATTTTTTTAGAATATGAATGGATATAATTATTTATACATTTCTATTCTTAAGGCCAAAATACACGGCGACACTTTTGTTGCTAGATTGGGTGTCTAGATTGAGTGTCGCAGTGGAGACACCGCCGAGAGTGGACGCTAGACCACCCCCACTCCTACCCACTCCGGTCTAGCNATTAATTTTTCTTTTTTTACCATCAATATTTCATAATCCCGATTTAGTGAACTACTCGATATATCGTATTTTTTCTTCGACCCCTTGAAGATACGATATATCGGGATTCTACTGTAGTACAAAGGGATGTTTACTTCAATGTAATTTGGGACAAAGGAATATCAAACTTTTATTTTTATAAGGGGAGTAACAGTTTAAAGAAGAACATTCCATACACCTTCTTTATATTTTTACTCCCATCTATTTTTTTATAAGAGGAGTAACAGTATTTTTTATAAAATTTGCTGTGACACTTTGATCCCTACTACTCTTTTTTTATAAAAATTATAAATTTTCTAATTATTTTATACTTATTTTCGACTTTATTGATTCTGAGCTCACCTTAAATTTATGAATGAATTAATAACATAATATTTTGATTAAACTTAAAATATGTATGTTTAATGATTTTAATACATGAATTAATTTCTGTTTCAGGTTAGTGTGATAACATTATATTTCTGCCAAATTGAACGTTCGATTGGGTTGATTTCAATTTAGTGGAGGTAAGAGATTTTTAATTAGTTAATTAGGCGAGTTTAATTAATTAAAGAAACAACCTTTTTTTTTAAAAAAAAAAATAGGGTGTACACTGAAATAATTAACAATATAAATCTTTATACTACTAATTTAATTGAATCACAATTTAGAATTAAAACAAAAATCCCGAAATCGCTCTTGTTTATATAACCTGCATCTTGTTACCTTCCTTTTCTTAAACATTTCTTTACTTTATGGAATAACATTGAATCAAGAATATCTTTTTATGTTTTCACTCCTGCTGGCGAAATATAGAACTAAAATAAAAATTAAGCTACCTCCTGTTACATCCCAACTTCCTGATACTATTTCAGGCATAACTACTATTTCAGCGCCACTTCTTTCATGTCTTTATACGTCGCGTCAGAGAGGTTACGTAAAGGTGACAAAGGTTGCTGTGACGTCTTGCGCCCTCCACAAATTTTTCGTCAGGTTATCTTATCTGGCTCATAATATACCATTGTTTACTAGTGTTCTGTATGCATTTCATAGTTTTTTCCTCTTTTT
>KZ653026.1:40805-52713 GCA_001010745.2 Gerris buenoi | reverse complement strand
CACACTATATATATATATATATATATATATATATATATATATATATATATATATGAAGGAAATTCCAATTTTCATTCTCATGATGGGTTTTCCATTTCAATGTGTTAAATTTCCTGTGTTTGCTTGGAAAACTGGTTCTAGTGGTAGAATATTGGTGTATGAAGTGGAACTTTTTGAATAAGAAATTTGTGTCGGGAAAAGCCTCGTATGTATTTTATAATGAGTTTTCTTGGTATAGCTGGAAAATACTTTACACTTTACTATCGAATAATTTATATGCTATACTTTTAATGGAGAAAGAGAGTTAGGAAGATAATAATAATGTAAACCTATATAAACAATTCTTTTATTATGAATCGTTAATACATTTAGATATTTAATAAATAATAATCATACTTATTTAGTCGGATCCTCTTCTACCTTGCGGTGTCGAGGTAGACCAAAAGTTTTCCACCCTCTCCTGTCCATAGACAAGGTACGGGCACGTTGTAGGGACATTCCTCTTAGAGCCAGGGAGGATGTGATGTTGTCTATCCAGGCTATCCTCTTTCTTCCTCTGGGCCTTTTCCCCTCACACCTGGCTTCAAGGGCTCTTCGGGGAAGTCTGTCGGTACTCATCCTATTAACGTGTCTGAACCATCGGAGTTGAGTGTTTTCAATGGTCAGTGTTGCAGGCTGTATGTCCAGCCCCAGTCTAATGGTTGAGTTTCTGACCCTGTCCCTCCTTGCCTTGCCAGCTACCTTCCTTAAATACCGCATTTCGGTTGCTTGGATGCGACTAAGGTTCTTTTTTGTTAATGCCCACGATTCGCAACCATACGATAGTGTGGGCATATAAACAGTTTTGAAGACAGCCATCTTCGTCTTCTGACTTACTTCTGCTTTACTGATGAACCCCCTGTTCATAGCATGATAGAGTCTACCTGTAGCTGCTATTCTCGCCTCCAGCTCCTCCTTACACTTGCCGTCTGCACTAACCACCACTCCAAGGTATTTAAAACTATTTACTTGTTCCAGCTCCTCTTCATGAATGGTGATCCGATGCTCGAGACTCTGCCTCAAAATTACCATAGTTTTGGTTTTAGCGACGTTAATTTTGAGTCCTCTCGATTCGAGCTCCTCCGTCCAGACGTCCACAAGTTTCTGGATCTTTTCTTCTGATGACCTCATCAGCAAAAGTCATCGCCGATAGAGTAACTGCCTTCAGCATCCAGTTACCAAGATGATAACCTCTGGTTCTAGCTTTGCAGGACTTAATCACATCATCCATTAGAGTGATGAATAGGAATGGGCTCAGGATATCACCCTGTCTAACTCCGACGTTCGTAGAAAATTCTTTAGAGCTTGCATTGCACGTACGGACAACAATAATAATCATAATAACCTTTAAAGTTGAATAAAATGTTTTTATATTTCTACAGTCTTTATATTTCTGAGTCTCTGAACTAAGTTAAAACTCGATTGGAATGTCTAGTAGAGGATTAATTACGGTTCTTAAAGATTTTGATGATAGCCAGCCATACACACGTAACACGTACACACATAATTGAAAGGAATATAAAAGATTTATGAATTCATTTTCACTGAAAAAAGTTGAACCATTAACCTTCGAGCGCTCGCGCCTTTAGTGCATACAAGAACACTCGCGTGGCGGCTTTTACACCGCCACCATTTCGCGTGGGGGTATTTACACCGCCATCAGTTTTTTAATATTTTTGTACTCTTCTGCATTGCTATTAAGGGATAAATTAATCAAAACTTAATTAAAACATTAAACATATTTTTAATAAATAAACTAACGACATTTTTGACATTATTTTTTTAATTTTTTTTTTATTATTATTAATATGAATTAAAAAGTTTAATGATTTCTTATGTATTATAATCAAAATTAAAATTATTATACGTTAAACAATTAAAAAAATAAATGGTCAAAAGTTGACTTTTGCTAAAGAGGTATACCTAGGTATTACCTTGGTCCCAAAGTTAACATGGAGACCTCTTATGGATAAGGTAGTAGAAAAGGCCACAATGACCTTTTGNACATACTTATACTTACAATTTGTTTTAATGTAAAAAAAAAAAGTAACAAGAATACTCGCAAGGTGGCAAAAACACCGAAAAATGATCTGACCGTGATTATGTCTTCTTTGACACTGCCTAGATAAGGTCATACTACCGAAATGTTGTGTCAAAATAAACAACTGAGGAATACCTAAATGTCCAGCAAAATTATAATTAACACATATGATAAGATAGCAATTATTTCAAAAAGGCGGTGTAAATGCCGCCCACGCGAGTGCTCAAAGGTTAACCCTTATATTTACACTCGAAAGCTGAGACCAATATCAACGATACATTTATTTATGTATGATTGATACGAAATATAAATGTTGTATCTCTGTTTAGATGCGTAGAAAGTGATTATTTAATGTAAATAAATGTATGTTTATGCGCATGTGGAAGAGACCCAGCTAGGCGCAGACTGTTGAAACTTGTATAGGACTAACAATGGGTGACAGATCGACCGACAGACACGGAACCAAAAATGTTTTATGATATCTAAAACGGATTTTTGTCTTGGAATTTTTGAAATTGGAATTGTTGAAATAAATGTTTGTTCTCTAGAACGATCACATAGCTTTCGTTACCTTTGGCAAGCTCGGAAGAAAAATTAATGTGACTTTGTTTATTATTAAACAAATCCACATTAATTTTTCTTTTATATGTTTATAGTCCGGTTCACTGACAATAAAATAAATAAAATTATAAAATAAATAGAATTATGTATGAATTTTAAATTCAATATCACGATGAATATGAGGAATTTGTATTTATGTTTTTCAAACCGATTTGTTTATTATACTTTTATCAATTTTTGTATTTGTTAATTTTGTTCAAAGTTACTATTTATTTTTTTATAAATTTATATTCGAATATTATAGTTTAATAAATTTCTATATATTATCCTTAAGTTAATATTTGTAATTTCGTAGTTTCTCTAGTTATTCAAATGTAAATATCCACAGAAAATCCCCGAATATTTTTAAATAATTACTTTGAGCCGGACTCCATTAGTTCATCAATATTCTGCCATCTGTGTTTACTTTAGACAAATCTATGTACATTTTATTCCGTTCATAGCCTTGTGTTAGGGTTTTTAATTTTTTTTTTTTTTCCATCTTAATATTTAAATATTATTAAACATTTTAAAAACTAAATTTATAATTTCTGCATTCTCATGTTCATATTATATATTTTAAAAGTATTTTGATGAATTAATATTTTATTTTCATGTTTCGACGAATTTTCACACACACACTGTCTAAAATTAAATAAAATGAAAATAATTTTTATATTTAAATTAAGGTTTTCTGTTATTTAAAAACTATGAAATGAAAATATAATATATACGTTTTCAGTTCTAACCAAATTATCTAACCTTTCAGACAGAACTTATAAAATTACATAAAAATTCTTAATTTTCTGGTACTTCTGGTGATTGAATTGGTTTTGGTTGTTTTAAAATGCCGCGTGCTTTGATCTTTTTAACGCACTGTTGAGAAATACTAAATAACTTAGCAGCAAATTACCATCAATTACCATAAGTCAAGGAGGTGCAAACAGGATGAAGTATATAATCATGTATAGAATATTAAATTTGCAAGGAGTAATAGTAGGTTCTAGTAGTCAATGAGTAGCTGCAGAATGAAGAATATACTGTAATCCTATGTAAAGAACATTAAATGTTGAAGGAGTAATAGTAGGTTGTAGCAGTCAATGAGTAGCTACAGAATGAAGAATATACTGTAATCCTATGTAAAGAACATTTAGTGTGGAAGGAGAAATAGTAGGTTCTAGTATTTCATGAGTAGCTGAAGGATGAAGAATATACTGTAATCCTATGTAAATGAACATTAAATGTGGAAGTAATAGTAGGTTCTAGTAGTCAATGAGTAGCTACAGAATGAAGAATATACTGTAATCCTATGTAAAGAACATTAAATGTGGAAGGAGTAATAGTAGCTTATCGAAGGTAACAAAAGCTATGTGATCGTTCAGAACAACGAAAAAAATCTGATATCTCCTATTTCAAAAATTCCAAGACAAAAATTTTTTTAATTTATTTATATTGCTTCCGAGCTTACCGAAGGTAACGGAAGCTATGTGATCGTTCTGAAGGACGAAAATATTTTATATCTTCGATTTCAAAAATTCCAAGACAGAAATCTGTTTCAGACATCAGGGAACATTTTTGGTCCCGTGTCTGTCTGTCGGTCGGATTTTTGCGAACCACTATATTATCTTAAAAACTACATGTCTTTACATGTCTTTTTAGCTGTCTGTGTAATCTCTCAACCATGCCATTCAAGGCCGGGTGAAATGCTGTCGTACGGCTTCTTGCGATTCCCAGATAACGTAGCATGTCAGTGAAGAGTCGGGAGTCGAACTGACGCCCTTGGTCGGTAGTTATCTGAGCTGGTGCTCCAAACCTCGAGACCCAGCCATTATAGAATGCATCAGCAACCGTTTCCGCGTCTATTTGTTTGAGAGGGAGTGCTTCTGGCCATCGGGTAAAACGGTCAACGCATGTGAGGAGGTATCTGTACCCTTGGCACTGTGGGAGAGGTCCTACTATGTCGACATGGACATGACCAAACCGTTCGTAGTTAGTCTCAAAGTTCGCTATGGGAGACCTTGTGTGTCTAATGATTTTGCAGCGTTGGCATGCTGTGCAGCTTCGGGCCCATTCTATGCAGTCGCTTCGTATTCTCGGCCATACGTAGCGCTGGGTCACCATTTTGGTCGTAGCTCGTATACCAGGGTGAGCTAGATCGTGGAGGCTACTAAATACTGCTCTTCTGTGCAATTTTGGTACGTAAGGTCGAATATTGTCTTGTTGAACGTCGCAGTAGAGGGTGAGGTCAGAACCAGGTAATTTTACTAGTTTGAGCTTTAGACTTGAATCAGATTGTAGCAATGCTTGTAATTCGTCATCATGCTGTTGTGCCTCGACAATTTTTTCGATGTCTACTCTCGGCGTTTTAACAATAGCGTCTACTCTCGAGAGTGTGTCTGCTACTATATTGTTCTTTCCTGACAAGTGCAGAATATTTGTAGAAAACTGGGAAATGAAATCAAGTTGTCGGAGTTGTCGAGGAGAAGCTTTGTCGGCTTTTTGTTTGAATGCGAAGGTAAGAGGTTTGTGATCTGTGTAGATAACAAATTCTCTTCCTTCTAAAAAATGTCTAAAATGTTTTATTGCTTTGTAGATTGCTAAAAGTTCTCTGTCGTATGTACTGTAATTTTGCTCTGTTTTTGTCATTTTTTTTGAAAAGAATGAAATAGGTCTAGGTGTTGTTCCGTCTTCCAGTATTTGGTTAAGTGCCGCCCCAAGCGCGGTGTCAGATGCATCTGTCATCAATGTGAGTTGGCCTTCGTTGCTTGGGTATGAGAGAGTAGCTGCGTTAGCTAATCCTTCTTTACATTTTTGAAAGGCTTCTTCTGTCTCTTTGGTCCACGTGATCTTGCGCTTATCATTCTTCTTAGCTCCTCTTGTCAGTTCAGCGAGAGGAGATTGAATGCTAGATGCATGAGGTATGAATCGGTGGTAGAAATTTAACATAGCCAAAAATCGTCGAAGTTCTTTTATGTTGTCAGGTCTTTTAAATGTAGTGATCGCTTCTACTTTTTCTGGTAGCGGTTTGACTCCTTCTTTTGATACTGCATGGCCTAGGAATACGACATCTTTCTTTCCAAACACGCATTTTGCTGGATTTAGTGAGATGCCATATTTCTTAAACCTTTCGAATGTTATTCTGAGATGTTCTTGGTGTTGATCTTCTGAGTCTGACGCCACCAGAACATCGTCAATGTACGCACATGCAAAGTTCAGTCCTTGTAATACCTCGTCAATAAAACGCTGAAAGGTCTGTCCGCTGTTCCGGAGACCAAAGGGCATACGCAGGAATTCGAACAGTCCGAAGGGTGTGGTTAGAGCAGTTTTGTGGATGTGGTCTGGTTCCATTGGTATTTGGTGGTACGCTTTTCGTAGATCTATAGTGGTAAAAATTTTCTTGCCTGCCAGGTGACGGGTTATATCTTGAATGTGTGGGAGTGGATATCTGTCAGGTATGGTTACTGCATTTAGGCGCCTATAATCTCCACATGGTCTCCATTCTCCATTTTTCTTTTTGACCATGTGTAGTGGACTAGCCCAAGAGCTCCTAGAGGGTCTGCAGATGCCTTGAGCGACCATTGCTTCGAACTCTGCTTTGGCACATTTTAATGCGTCTGGTGCAAGTCGTCTTGGTCTTTCAAATATTGGTGGTCCATGAGTTTCTAGATGATGCGTGGTTCTGTGTTTGGGTTCTTCAAAAAAATTTGGATTATCTTGTAGCGTGTCAGGGAATTGTCTTAGTATGTTGGTAAATTTATTTTCTTCCTGTACTGCTTTGATTGTAGGAGAAGATGTCGGAATAATTTTTCCAGGTGTAGAAATGTTCGTAAGACTGTCCGTTATTGCTTTCCGTTTTAGATCTACTATAAGTCCATAGTGGTGTAGAAAATCTGCTCCTATGATTGGTTTGGTTACGTCTGCTATTATGAAATTCCATTTATAATTTCTACGAAGGCCTAAATTAAGTGTGAGGGACGTTTCACCGAAAGTGTTAATTTTTGTTCCGTTTGCTGCAAATATTTTTGTGAAGGGATCGAGATTTTTCTTATGGTTTTTTAGAGCTGGTACTACTGATAGGTCTGCACCTGTGTCAACTAAGAAACTTAGTTTTGTACCATTATCTCTAATGAATAGGCGGCTGTTAGTTGTGCCAGTACTCGCCGCTAGTAGCTGGCTTGATAGTTTCCCTTCTTGTATTTACATGGATCTTTGCATTTCGTTGATTTATCACCGAAGGTATTGTGATACCAACAAAATTCTTCGTTGTATGACTTGTTGGTAGACCTAGATCTACTTCTGTTTCTGTTAAAACGGTCTCTTGATCTGTTTCTACTTCTAGAAAAATTAAGATTTTCAATTTGTTGGTTTAAATTTTCTAAAAGTTTTTCTATTTTTGAAATTTTATCGTTTTGGCCGAAATTGGGGTGAATTGCTTCTATTTTTGATGTTGATGCTGCATACAGGTCTGTTTGAGAAAGGGTTGAAACTTCAATAATTTTGTCTGCCATTTGAGCTAGTTTTGAAAGGTTGTCATCACTAACTGTCAGTACTGCTTGTAAGTGGGGTGGGAGTCGTTGGAGCCATAAAGATTTTAAAAATTGGTCGTTAACTCGATTGCCTGCCAATTCTTGCATTTCTCTAAGAAATTGGCTAGGTTTTCTGTCACCTATTTCGATGTCGGATAATAGTTTGCGAATTCTTTTTTCTTCTGAATCTGAAAATCGTTCGATTATTTTTAATTTTAGAGTTTCGTATTTATTGTCATTTGGGGGGTTTAAAATAATATCTGATACTTGAGTTAAAATTTCTCCTTCTATAGCTCCGACTACGGTATGATATTTTGTGGAATCACTCCGTATGTTTCCATTTACAAATTGGCTTTCAATTTGGCAAAACCATAAGCGAGGGTTGGCTTTCCAAAATGGTGGGGGTCTAATGACTTGGATTTTACTTACAGCATCATTTTCTTGAGCGGGATTGTTATCATTTTCTTGAGCGGGATTGTTATCCATCACTAAAGTTTCACCACACTTTGTTCACTTCACTTTTATTCTTGACACTTCACTTAAAGTTTTTTTATTTTCTGTTCTTCGTCGGGGGTCACCAATGAGGAAGTCTCAACTCACTACATTAACCATTAACTCTTTTACAAAAAAATCCTTTTTTTATTTAACATGAACAACGAATATATTATTCACAAGAATGATTTTTTATATTAATTATTTTTTTGTTTTTTTTTATTTTGTCAAATCTGTCGATGTCATTTTATATGTCTGCTACACTACTCCCCTCCCAGCGGACGAGGTACGAGATTAGAGTAGCCGTCAGTTTTGTCCGTCGCCATAAGCTGGTTTGAGTCTGTCAATGGATACCCATTTGTCTTTGTTGTTAATTCTAATTTTGAACGTTTTTTCTCGTCTGTCCAGTACTAAATGGGGTCCAGTATAAGGGGGTTGAAGGGGTTTGCGGACCATATCGTCTCGTAGGAAGACGTGTGTGGCTGAATTTAAGTGAGGATGGATAAAACTAGGTGATTTCTTGCCGTGATTTGTTCCTGGTGTAGGCCGAAGTTGGTTCATTGTTCGAGCTAACCGGGCGGCGAATTCACTAGGTGTTTGTATAGTTTCTTTCGAGCTCACAAAAAACTCTCCTGGTAAGCGTAAGCCTGAGCCATAGACCAATTCTGCAGGGCTTGCTTTGATGTCCTCCTTCAGGGTGGCTCGTAAACCGAGTAACACAGTTGGTAGCACATCGAGCCATTGATGTGTGTTGTGGCATTTGATGGCTGCTTTTAGCTGTCTGTGTAATCTCTCAACCATGCCATTTGAGGCCGGGTGAAATGCTGTCGTACGGCTTCTTGCGATTCCCAGATAACGTAGCATGTCAGTAAAGAGTCGGGAGTCGAACTGACGCCCTTGGTCGGTAGTTATCTGAGCTGGTGCTCCAAACCTCGAGACCCAGCCATTATAGAATGCATCAGCAACCGTTTCCGCGTCTATTTGTTTGAGAGGGAGTGCTTCTGGCCATCGGGTAAAACGGTCAACGCATGTGAGGAGGTATCTGTACCCTTGGCACTGTGGGAGAGGTCCTACTATGTCGACATGGACATGACCAAACCGTTCGTAGTTAGTCTCAAAGTTCGCTATGGGAGACCTTGTGTGTCTAATGATTTTGCAGCGTTGGCATGCTGTGCAGCTTCGGGCCCATTCTATGCAGTCGCTTCGTATTCTCGGCCATACGTAGCGCTGGGTCACCATTTTGGTCGTAGCTCGTATACCAGGGTGAGCTAGATCGTGGAGGCTACTAAATACTGCTCTTCTGTGCAATTTTGGTACGTAAGGTCGAATATTATCTTGGTGAACGTCGCAGTAGAGGGTGAGGTCAGAACCAGGTAATTTTACTAGTTTGAGCTTTAGAGTTGAATCAGATTGTAGCAATGCTTGTAATTCTTCATCATGCTGTTGTGCCTCGACAATTTTTTCGATGTCTACGTTCGGCGTTTTAACAATAGCGTCTACTCTCGAGAGTGTGTCTGCTACTATGTAGTTGTAAGGGGATTTAAGATTATTTTATCAAGGTTTTATTATTGCTCTTTTTTTTTTTTAGGATACTGGTGATACTACGGTGAAAGTGACCTTTACTGCTACAGGAATAGTTGATCTTCTTCTAATCTGGTTCATCTGCCATTCAAGTCAAACGTTAATTACTATGGTATATGATAACTCAATTTAATTCATTATGTATTTAGATATTGAGGCTTTAGTGCTTGTTCAACTGATGTGAATTTTTAACAGTTTGTCTTATAATTATCTCCTCTATTAAAGAAACTGCAACACACTATGTGGTGCAGTTAAAAAAAGTTTAACAAATAAATTGTCACTTGTTTAATCGAGTAGTATCGATGCATCGAGCTTTCAGATGTATAAATTGTTCAAGAGGCGTGAAAAAATGCAACAATATACAGTGTGTCGGAGATTGAGTTGCCTATAAGTGTAAATTCAAAAAAATTTCAATTTTCGAAGAAAAGTCACTCTTTATAAAATCTCCTGCTTGTTTTGGGATGAAGGTTTGTCGCATTAAAAATTTCGTACCATGCACCCAGTACACAAAATGTACAAATTTCTGAAATTGGTCAAGAGAAAAGTGGTCTTATTTTTGACTTTTAGAGAAAATTTTATTCTTTGTAAAAATAAGTACTTTCTATTGTCAGATAACTTTTGACACAAAAAATTTGAAAAACAGATGTCAAAAATCCCCCCCCACCCCTTCAAATATCTTTTTTATTTCTTGCTTACTTTAAGTTGCTTTTATCAAAAAGGTTATTATCACAATTCTTGATGTATACAACATGACCTTTAAAATGATACTTCATTTATCCGGTTCGGACAACTTCAAATATTTTTCATATTTGAAGGGGGGGGGGGGGGGAATTTTTGACATCGGTTTTTCAAATTTTTTTGTCCAAAGTTATCTTAGAATAGAAAATACTTATTTTTATAAAGAATAAAATTTTCTCGAAAAACTAAAATTAAGACTACTTCTCTCTTGACTAATTTCAGAAATTTGTACCTTTTGGATTCAGGGTGCATGGTACGAAATTTTTAATATGATAAATCTTAATTTGAAAACAAGCNTTTTATCTTCATCTGTGTATTTGTCCGTGTTATTTTTATATCTGTGCTTATTATATCTGCTCCTTCATCATTTTTATTATATATACCTATTTCTTATTTATATAACAATAAAAGTCCTTATCTATAATCCTATTACATAAGTTTTTTTCAAGCAAGAGAACTAAATTCAAGTTGAAAAAACGATGTTATAATTGGCTATGTTTATAACCTGGCCGATCGAAACTCGAGCGGAGGGAAACAACGACTCCGTCCTCCGTCGAGACGGGTCTCAGACAATATTTTGTTATCTATATAGCCCTCCGCAAATAAGTATCCGCGAGCTGTGAACCCACCTAAAGTCGTGCCACCCTTGCCAATGCCGGCTATAGACGGCATGAGATTTTACGATTTTTTCAATAGAACTATAAGTGTCAGGAATATTTTTAATGCAACTAGCAGTCTCTAGTGGTTGTTTATAGTATTATTAAGTTGTTCACATGGCCGATAGATTACAGAACCCTTCATTAAATTTTAAAAAAAAATATAATTCCTAAAGAAATGCGTAGCTCTCGAGATCAACCCCTTCACAGGTCACGCTACTAATATTTAAGTTTTTCTTTGCCATAATAATACGATCTTTCCTTTTTTGTACTTTTTGTACCTGCTTGAAAAAGATTAGTACTTTAACGTCATTTAAGATGACATCTCTGGCATTGATTTAAAAAAATAAAATCCTGGAATAACTGCGTATCTCCCAGGTCAATTTCCTTTGCAGGTGTGTTTAATCTCTCGCTACCTGGGGTGTGGGAACTCCCCCCCTCATTATAATGTTCATAGAAATTTTTACATTTCCCATACACCTGATAAGGATTAGTACTTCCATGTTGAGATTTCTACCTTTCCCCCACTTTCTCTATATGTAGAAAAGAAACAACAACTATTCAGTTGCGTATTAGAATCGCTCTTGTTTATTTCGATTTCGCTTAAATTTTTTGGTTTTTTGATTGTTATTGGATTTCTGGTTACGGGCTACACTTTGCTTTGTGGTTATTTTTCGTTGTGCGTATTTTAATATTTCGTTCTCATTTTTACTGATTCGCCTTGTTATATTTGGAATTCTGCATTCGGACATTTGCTTTTACACAATAAATAGAATAATCTATTTTTTTTAATGGGTGATCAGTACAATATAAAATTGTATTTTTAAAAAAAGGAACATAAGAAATAAAAAAAAGAATGTTGACTTAGTTTACGTTGTTTTACCGACGGCCGACGGGCCACGCCACGGCCTCACCACGCTTACTTGGTTATGTATGTCTACAGCTAATAAATAATTTTATTGTTTGTTCCTCTAAGATATTATACATTTTAAATTCTAACGTGGTCTATTTTTACTGGTCTTATATTACTTTGCTTTGTAAGTTTCATCGAACACCTATTACCCCAATTTTGAACCAATTCCCGTCATTCAATCTTCTTCAAATTTTGCACATAGAAACAACTAAGGTGAAGAATACACAAACCAAAATAATAAAAATAAAAAAACCAAATGGCGTCATCTTTCTTTGCTTTTTAAGTTTCATCGCACACCTATTACCCCAATTTTGAACCACTT
>KZ653024.1:91639-103975 GCA_001010745.2 Gerris buenoi | reverse complement strand
TGACTAATGCGTTAAAGTCGATATATATTAGGTCCCAAGATATAGTATCCGAGAGGAAAAGTTTTTGGGGTTCGGAAAAAAAGTCATTCTTCATAAAAACTCCTGATTGTTCTTAAACCTAAAAAAAAAATGATATATTATTTTATTTTGTGTACAAGATGTTCTGTTTTTTGAAAACTTTAAAATATGATCATGAGTAAACTACACTTTTTTTTGATGGTATAATAAAAAATATTATTTAGAATAGTGGTTCCGAATTGCAAAAAACATATAAATATTTAATTTATTATATGAAAAAAAAACAAAAAAACTTATAAATGAAATAATAAGCTAATAAAAATATTACAACGTGTAATTAATAATTCTAATCTTAACATCTATTTTAATATCACAAAAAAAAGAGAAGAGTTGAAAAATAAAATAAAATAAATTAGCATTCAAATGTATTGCTGCACCAACTTCTGTGCTAACTTCGATCCTTTTTATAAATTCTTTTCGCTTTTCACTGTCAGTGACCAGTTTAATTATTTCCTTTAACTCTTCCACGCTATTATCCACTTGTTTATGATAATAATTGCAAGACAAAAAGAACTTTTAATATACTACGTTTTAAAATTTACTGCCATAAATTTAAAACCGGTCAAAATGAAAATTGTAAATATGGGACATTGTCATCGTGCTCTGAGATATTCTAAAAGTTTCAAATGCATATCTACTCGGGAAGTTAGTTAAAAATCAATTGCAAGATTTGTACTGGATAAACAAACAAACAAGAAAGCAAGCTAATAAAAACGTAGTAAAAATATAAAAAGGAACTATTTTTTTGTTGTTAGCGTATTACTTTTTTTTAGAAAACAAACTAAAATTAATATTTCAGAAAATTAAATAAAATTGATTAATCATAAAATAAATTAAAATTTAGTATTACTAATTATTATTATTATAATTTAGTACAACCAACATTGAACATATTTATTTAGGGTAGTTTACTCTCCTGGTCATATTTTAAAGTTTTTAAAAAGAACATTCTGTACACAAGATCAAGAAAAGTTGATAATTTTTAGAGGTTTACGAACAAGCAGGAGTTTTTATGAAGAATGGCTTTCGAAAACAAAGAATTTTTTTCAAAAAACCCTAAAATAAGAAAAATTTTCCCTCTCGGATACGCTATTTTGGGACACAGTGTATAATAGATATTATATGATCGTGATTTATAAATATTCAAATTTATTTTAATGCATAATACGTGTACTTGATATCTTCGGCAGTATTACTAACAATTTCTGTGTCCTTCAAATTATACTGTTGAAATGGTATAAATTATCAGAACTGCAGAGCACGTGGCTAGTAGTAAGATAAGACTATAATGGTTAATAATTAATTTATTTTTATAATAACTGTCTTGAATGTTTTTCCTATAAGGTTAATAACAAATCCAGTTTATATAACGAATTAATGTAATATTTTGACATCAAAAGGATATAAATGTAAAATAAATTATTATTTCAATTTAATCTTCAGCATGTTTTAAACACTTAACATAGTAGCACATGGGTAGACTTTTATTTTATTTTATTTTATTTTTATCAATACGTTGATTTTTTGTGATAGTGTAGATAATTCAGTTCAATAATAATAACATAATTTTACCTTTATTTTATCCTTTTACAGTCCAAATCTTTTTTTCTGGATATTTGTTTATGTTGAATAAAACTTTTATATCCTTCACTAATTTAGCCAGTAGTTTCTTACGTATCATATAATAAATTGATATAGTTTTTTATATAATATCTTATCTATCATATAATAAAGTGATATACTAATCATTCGTTGTGTATCTCAGTTGAATAGTAATTGTTACAAGTTTCACCTTTGATAATTTGGATTAATTTTTTTTTTTTACGATCATACAGGTGAGTAAAATATACAATTAGTCAATTAAAAAAAGTTTATATTTCACCCCTTACGGACATCATCAGACCTCAAAGCCTTGCTTGCATTAAAATTTTACATAATTTATAAGAATTTTAAAAGGAATAAATATAAATAACTAAATGATATTTATATCAGTGAGTATCTCAGTGAGACACAGATGATCTGTGGAGAACATTTTGGACCAGCTTATATAGAATTTACTAGGAGTTTTTTAATAGTCAGGAAAGTAAGGTAAATGCTAAAGTGAGGTATTACAAAAGTAGGCAACGTATTAAATGCATTTGTAGCGGTCTAGGAGAAAGTGCTGAGGCAAGAGTTCATAACCCCCGCTGGGTGATCTGCTCACGGAGCCGACATGAGTCTATTTTGAAGAAGTTTTATTAAAATCGTTACGTTAGAACGTAAGATATCGGTACAAACGTTTTTTTNAATCTAACAATCGTAGATAAAGTACGGTACGCAACTCGTACGAAAACGCATTTTGCATTGCTCGTGTGCTTTTACTACCCTTGCTATCGCTCGGGTGCAAACTCCACACCCCGCATGCAAAATGCTGCTTTTCGCACTAGACGCTTAATGTACCATTAAAATATTGTTGCAATTGGTTGAGGTAGCGCTCCAGTCTAGTCCAGCCTAGTCCCAAGTGTTCCGTTATGGTTTATTCCATCGAAGTTGTCCACAGAGGTGAAACTATCCACATGTATGAAGGGGGCTACGGACTCTTTAAATTGAGAATTTAATTTTCTATTATTATTTTGATATAGGCCAAGCACATTTACTTGTTGTTTGTTATTATAAACTAGCCAGCTCGTTCGGCCTCCAGTCGTGCTTTCCGTCCCGCTGGTCAACCCGAGGTCAGTGTATATTTACATAAAAGATGTCCTAAAACAAAACCACATCTTGGATTTCCTCTTAACTTCACCTCTGCTCTCCTAAATCCTAAAATATCATTTATTATGCTCCATGGGGCAAAGTAAGGACCCTTATAATTTCCTGCGTTTGTCATGTGCAAAGAGTTTTTCAGGTTTTTTCTATAGCATCATAAAATAATGTATACTAGCCGTTATGTTCGTGATAACGGGCAGAATAAAATATGATTTTTAAATGATTTTTTAATATTAAAATTTAAATAGATATTATACTGTTTAAATAGAAAGTTATAATAAGACCCAAAGTTTCAATCTGGTTCGGTAGCTCATTGGTAGCATTCCCGCTTCGTACGCTGGAGGTCACTGGTTCAAACCCAGCTTATGGCACATCAATTTTTAACGTTATAAATCATTTAGAGGTAAGTCGTTGCCCGCCGCCCGTCGCAGTCAGGACTTTACTCGATTATATAAAGGATAATGGTTGTTCAACCAAATACATAATAAAAACAAATAAAAAAATAAAAAAAAATGAAATGGGATTTTTTTTCCAAATGAGAATTTGGAAAAAAAAGCGTTGAACTTTAATTTTATATCCTAAAATAAGACTAATTTACTCTTGAATTTTTTCCCTAAAACTTTTCTTTTTGCCGTAATTAAACGTCAAAAATGTTAATTTAGTAATTTCAACTGGCCGCCATTTATAATATATAAATGGCGTAGANTTGTACCCCGTACCCCTGGGTACCAGAAATTAAATTTCGAAAAATCATGTAGACAGTGACCTTCCCCTTGCTTTGAAGGTCAAGTGTGCAAATTTTCATCACGATCGGAATAAAACTGTAGATTTGTATAAAGGACATACCCACATATCCACAGACTTTCATCTTTATATATATAGATTAATATCACCTAAAATAAATAAATTTAAATTCTACATAACAATCAATAAAACCTATAACAAAAACAATAGTATCTTCAACAGCAATTTTAAAATAATATAATTAATTGATTATGTATTGGTGAAATTTATTAAACAAATTTGTATCAGTCTTAAAGTTCAATAAATCATTTTCCTTTGTTATGTGGAAAGCTTCCAGGCTTTCATAAATTTTTTAGTTTATAATAATATGTATTAGAATTGCCTGAACAGATTCATAGAATGTACGGGAATGAAACCAACGAAAAAAAATAGAAACATCTTTCTTTAGAAAATTAAAAGACAATTTCTCTGATGGCGAAGAAGTTGGTTTTGTGTATTCTACTTGTGGTGATTGTGAAACAAATTATATTGGAGAATCAAAGGAAACATTTAATAATAGATTAAAACAACACAAATATGATGTAAGCTTGAAAAATTATAATATGTTAAAAATACAGATCCCTTCATTAATTTTGAACCTGCCAAAATAATAGATAAAGGAAATAATAATTTAATAACAAAGTACCTGGAAGCTTTCACATTGCAAAAGAAAATGACTCAATGAATTTTAAGACTGATAAAAAACTTTTTAATATATTTTACTTAAATATAATCAATGAATTATAATATTTTAAAATTGCTGTTGAAGATACTATTGTTTTTGTTACTTGTTGTTACATGTTGTTTTAATTGTTATGTTGAATTTAAATTTATTTATTTTAGCTGATAATATTAACAAACATAAAACAGGTACTATAAATGTAGTTTTTTTACCTTGAGAAAATATAAAATATTATATAGAAGTAGCTAAAAAAGTGACAGGAGAAGAAAAAAAATCAAGTTTATTTTTTTCTGCAAAAATACCAAGTTCTTGGTGATAAGGTAAGCTATTAACTCATTTCACCAGTTACTTCCTAACTCAATACTCTCTTGCAATCCCTATGGACATTTGCTAGCCCCAAGATTGCATTGCTGCCAAGGAGGCAGACTTCTACCTTACAAACTGATTAAAAAAAAATGATCAACCAAAAATGACAACATCAATACATGGCGATTTCAGAGACACCTTTTCAAATAAGAAAATAAGAAAACCCAACTCAACCACGCCAATGATCACAACATTACCCGAAGAAAACCTGACACTTCTTGTTATAAAAAGAACCAACGGAGAACCTTTCTCCAAGTTCTCACCTTTCCTTATTGAGAAGGTGCTATCCCAAATCTCGGGCGACATTAAGAACGCCAATACATTAAAGGATGGCTCTTTACTAGAAGAAACCATTTCAAAAGTTAGGCTGACAAATTTCGCGACTCCCCAAGAGCCCGTTTTTATCAGTATCTGTGGAGCCACACAACTCGCTTAACAAAGTAAAAGGTGTAACAACCTGTAAGGGCTGTTTCACACTACACGGCGAAAGTGCCCGTCTCCTTCTATATACTCCATTAAAAAAGTTTTCGCGACGGTTTTTTGCCGTACGGCGAAAACCGTGTAGTGTGAAACAGCCTCAACGACTTAAAATCGGAATCCTTAGACGACATAAAAGATAACTTAAAATATCAAGGGGTTGGCGATATTAAAAGAATAAATAGAAAACAAAATCAAATCCTAGAACCGACCCATAGTTATATTTTAATATCGTCTCATCTCTCCCTGACAAAATAAAAGTAGGATGGGTACTTTTTTACTTTAGCACCCTCAAATCATCATTAGTCTAAATTACTATTAAGACGAAGGGATATTTATTACAATGTAGGACAAAGGAATAACACACTCGTGTAAATAATTGCGATCATATCCCTTAGTTATTAAGATAAAGGGATATAAAATATAAAACTGCCCCAGGAGTCTCAATGCTTGGGGAGACAAACACAGAAACCTTTGACAATTGTTTAGAACCAAGGGGGTTGCTNATAACACACTCGTGTAAATAATTGTGATCATATCCCTTAGTTATTAAGATAAAGGGATATAAAATATAAAACTGCCCCAGGAGTCTCAATGCTTGGGGAGACAAACACAGAAACCTTTGACAATTGTTTAGAACCAAGGGGGTTGCTAAAGCAAAAAGTGCCGTAGGATGTCTCGCCATCCGACCTTATGTATATACCTTTACCCATAAAATGTTTTCAGTGCTTTAAATTCAACAACCTGAAGGTCCATTGCCAGTCTGCGCTTAAGTGTCCAGACTGCGGACACCCACAACATGAAAACCTAACATGTCTCAATCCCAAAAAATGTATTAACTGAGATAAAAAACACTCGGCACTAGATAGAAATTGTCCTAGATAGATATTGGAGAAAAAAAAAAATATAGATATAAAAGCTTTAGAAAAAATGTCATATTTAGAGGCAAAGAAAAAAGTAATGATCACACAACCAGAGTCGAAACCATTGTTCACGCCAAAGTGAACTTGTTTATTTTATTTATATTTAAGAATGATTTTTATATGTTTTTAATTGGATTAAAGATTCTTTTATTGTTTATCAACCTAGGTCAATAGTTAAAGAGTTAATTATCATTTACTTATGTTTTTAAAGTGACGTTCAGGGAACTTTGACCCCGGACTGCACGGTCTTTCTTCTTATTTTGTTCTTTAAACCCCCCCATTTACCTTATCTCTCTCTAAACCTAAATAATGGAATAGCTTATCTGCTACACGGCAGGCAGTAGTGAGTTGGCTTCCGACAGAGCTCCAGATAGTTCTCCAGCTCCTGCTCATCGTTGCCGACGGCAACTTACCTCGAGTTCGATAACTCACCAGTGTCCTTTCACCACGCCATCACCAGGTCGATACCTTGGCTGTCGTGAAGTCACCAAGACATTCCTAGTCATCTTCCTTTATGCTACCTGAGGGACCCTGCTGAACCTGAGGAACCTTGCTGAACCAGAAGGACTTGAGGACTTCCACTTAAGTGCTAACGAGGACACCGCTTCACCAGGCTTGAAAATATCTTTTATTTTATTCCATTGTCCTATCTCAATATATCTAAACTTATTTCTAATTTTACATCTAAACTAGCAGTTCCGCAACTCTTGTCATTCATTATTAACTCAAATTTACTTTTTAGTTGTTCTTTTATTTCTAGAGTCATTTTCTTTCTTTTATTTTCAAAGGCCCATTTAGTATTTTATATTTTGTCAGATGATATTTTATGTTGATTTCTTATTATTATTAAAAAGGGAATTTATATGAGTTTTGGATTTCATCTACTTTATTTATTTCCTTTACATTTTGATAATTATTTATCTTTGAGTATACGGCAGTTCAGTGAACCATCAATCACCACTGGCGCATACAACCGTTATCTTCTCTTTTCATCCCCAACATTGGTGTGCGTAAAGAGTGTGAATCCAAGAAAAAGAAAACTAGAGAGCAGGGGACTCAATGCGGAGTAAACAATATTCTACAACAAGACCTACAAATGTCAAATATTAAGACATTAAATACCACAAAAAACATGACCATCTTACAAATAAGTCAAACAGCGAGTACAGAGACCACGCGAATATCAGAAAGACTATCAAACGAACGAAAAGAAATCAAAGGATGAAGCCAAACCAAAATATGTGTCGGGTAATAGGGAAAACTCCAAGATCAGTGTTAATACTCAGGCAGAGTATGAAATGATGTGGATCAACCGGGGGACTCGGACTCTGAAGAAACAAACTCCAGTAGCGAAACTGCAGGCAGAAAAACAAGATCACGATGAAAGAAAAAGGAAATAAGAAACAAACAGGAAGCAATCAATAAATTTAAATCCACAATTGCCGTAGAATTTGCTCGTGGAATTGTAAATTCTACAGATCACGCTTTGAAGACATTCGACCCCCAGTCCATGAGACTCAGCCCCATATCCTGATGCTTCAGGAAACTCATTTACCATCTCCAAAAACAACCTGAGTGTACCACGATATGTCCAGGGTACGTTCCCTGGACATATCGAAAGGACCCTCGCCATTACCAGTACCATGGGCAAGTTATTTGAGATAATGGTAAATGCGAGGCTGATGTGCATTCTGGAATAAAAAAAAAAAAAAACTGTTATCCCCTATCAAACCGGCTCCCGAAAAAAATATGTCAACCATTGAAAATCTCACAAGAATGAAAAGCTAAATCTATGATTTTCAAAGGGTAAAACAACAGTTGGGGCATTTTTCGACCTTGAAAAAGCTTATGGCCGAACGTGGAGGTAAGGAATTCTTTGGCAGATATCAGACATGGGATCTAGAGCACACCTACTCATGTATATAAGCAACTTTTTATCTGAGGGGAGATTTCGAGAACGGATCGGAGATACCCGATCGGAGATTTCACATCTGCATACACAGAAGAATGGAGTACTCTGTGGTACTCCATTCTTCTGTATGAGCCCTGTGGCTCTGCACTGGGTGTAACTCTTTTTATTTGGACAAAAGCCTTACACCATCTTCTAAGGAACCACTACTTTATGTCGACGACATTACCATCTTATTTCGACCGAAAAGTCTAGACACAGTCACCTCTACTGTGCAGCAAAGTTTAAATAGCCTTAATAATTGGGCCACTAATATCGGCTTCAATTTATTGTCGAGCAAGACCACATGCTTAATTTTTACTCGGAAAATAAAATATAAAAACCCACCATCTCTAAAAATCTCTTGTGAAATTATATCATCTTTAAAATATATAAGATACTTAGGTCTAACTCTAGACACACGACTCTCGTGGAAGCCACATATCGAGTCCCTACGAACAAAATGTTTAAAAGAATTGAACCTATTAAGGATGGTACAAGCAGGGAGCAAAGTGGGGAAACAGAATACGTTACTACTTCTCTACCGACAAAAAGAGTCTTCTTGTCGAAGTCAATGATCTCCCTCCTGATTTGAGACGAGATCTCCTTCTGTTGCGGTTTAAAAAATACACAGAGTACATCAATTTGTCAGCAGAAGACAGCAGATTTTTCTTTATGAAAATAAGAAATTTGTAGACCTGAAAAATCATTAAGTACTCAGCCACAGTGGGTATCCAAGCGTCCCTCTATCCAACGAACCAGTAGTAAGAAGAAAGCTGAGACGCAACATGAACTCTACAGTCAAAATCACAACAGACATAGACACGACCACTCTGATGCTGCCTTCATACATTTACGCCGCTAAGGATCACCATGGCACTGGATTGGCTTTTATCCATGAGCAACACGTTCAACGGTTCACGCTTCCTAACTGGATCTCAGAAGGATCGGCTGAGCTGGAGGCTATCTACCAGCTGATTTGATAAAAATCAGAAAAGTAGTTATACATTCAGATGCTTTAGGACCTTTGATGATTTTGGACAAAATGTTTTTTCAAAACCCTTATGTAATTAAAACTCGAGACAATGTTTTTAATGTTGGTTTACAGCCCCTGTTTTGTTGGCTCTCAGCCATATCGGTATAACTGAAAATGAGATCCGTTCACTTTCTCTTTTTAAAAAGCAATTTTGAATGGACTATTTGTAAATGGACCCGTATTATCTAAAGCAGGGGTTCCCAAAGTTTTTTTTACCAAGTTTTTTTTTTTTACCCCCTACAGTCAAGAATATTTCTTCCCACGCCCCCCTCCCCCCCCCTTACACCATTTTATGAGATAATGAAAAAAAAAATAAATAAACCATTATTAAATTGGCTGAAAAATCTTTTAAATAATAAAATAAGTGCTTGAAAAAGGTAAATACAATTGAAGTGCTGCTGTGATATACTGGGGTACACTTAACCCTTGTAATACTTAACCCAAAATGATTATTCGTCCATTTTATTAAAATCGGCAGCAGAACCTTTATTTATTTCTAAAGCTTGTTCTTGGAGTGTTTTGGGCAGGGAATCTATAAGGACACTTAAAGGATACATTGTTAATCTGTAAATGTTGTCATCACATGTATAGGAAAGTATGTGTTGAATTCGTCAGTAAGGTTCTCAAACATGTTTGATATTTGGATTTTTATATAATCGCATTAGACGTTCGGACGGCAAAGCGATCTCGATCTCGAGGTCCCACGCCCCCCTTGACTCGTCTTCACGCCTCCCTTGGGGGGCGCGCCCCCACTTTGGGAACCAATGCTCTAAAGAATATTTGACAATCAGCATGGAGCAACTGTACTGAAAACAAACTAAGAGCTATAAAACACTACCTCGGGCCTTAGACAGTAGACAGGTATAAAAGACGATAAGAAACCGCACTATGCAGACTAAGACTTGGCCACACTCGGCTAACCCTCAGTTACCTCTTCAGTCGGGACAAAGAGCCACTAAAATGCAGACTCTGCAATGAAATAGTTACTGTGAAACACATACTTACTGACTGCCTCAGACTACAAGATCTACGAGACAAACTCAACCTAACTGAAACCTTATCTGATAATAATCTGATATACTGGAAGGCAATGAAGACTCCATAAGACAACTATTCGTCTACTAAAAAGAAACATAGATTTTTTAACAAAAGGGATATAGAAGGATGGCAACCAAAAAAAATAAATAAATAAATAATAATAATGATAATAATTGCAGCCACAGCATTTAGTTGATTTGGAAAAAAAAAACAACAAAAAAACATGTAATTGTATATAAGTAATGATTTTCCAATAAATGGTTATTTATTTATTTATTTAATAAAAAATACCAAAAAAAAATGTCGCACACCCTATAAATAAATAAATATTATATAAAAGCAACATTTAACTGACGAAACCGATTGAATGAGGAAAATGCTGTTTAAATTTAAACTAAAAATTGTAAATAATAACATCGTATGACATCGTACACTGGTTGGTAATTTATTTATTATACAATACATTGCAATTTTTGTAATTCCTATGTATTGTTAAACAAAATAACTCATTTAAATACTTACATAATTTAAGTTTTACTGATGTTTTATGCATGTCTATGACCCTGAGTGAGGCAAAATAAAGCCAGATATGAACTATAAGAAGGTGTAAATTTGTGTAATACTTATTGACGCAAACCCAGAACAATGGAGACAAATGAAAAAACTACCAATGAAGTAAGGGGATAGCGCAGAGTAATCGCTCCTTCTATAACCATTGCAATTAGTACCTTCAAGATTTCGATTGTTTGGAACAAGGTACCAACAAAAAATAACAACTTTAGTAAATAGAATTTCTTTACATCATTTAAAGATGAGCACTTATTATATATTTATTAGTGATGGTAACGGTAAACATTTGGTTTTAATTTTTCGGTAAAGATATAAATTGCTGGTTTTCTGTTGTTGTTTTTTTTGTTTGTTTGAGATTTGTCTAATTATTATTTCATTTTTTTAATCTAATAACTATTAATTAAGTACAATCTTGTATACATTTGCTAAATTATTTTAATAAGTAGAGGGCTGGTTTGATCGATCAACCCGTAGATAAATTACAATACAGTTCCCAAAAATGTATTCCACCATAAGTCCATTCAAACGACTTTTTACCCTTATTTTCCACCATGTGCTTCAAAGACGTCCTTGCTCTAAGATAAGCGAAAACAAAGATAAGGAATTATTTGTGCTTTTTAGCTTCATAGATGATTTTTTTTTTCAGAATTGCCTATAAGGGTAAGCGTCCATCTGAGACTAAATCTCGAGAGCTAATCTCGAGATTAGTCTCAGAACCTTATCCACTCAAGAGCAACATCAGCCTCTCTCGAGTCTCGGAGAGTCGGCGAGTCTCCGAGACTAGTCTCAGTCCCATGTCCACTAGCGATTTCAATCTCGAGAGCGAGTCTCGATACTAAAAAGTCTCAGATGGACACTTACCCTAAGTTTGTCATATTAAAAAAATAACTTTTTTTAAATATTATTGAAGATATATATTTCCTTTTTTTTTAGATGACTCAGGCAATAGAGGTTGTGATCGATGTTCAAGATGGATATAAAAAATATTTAGGATCAGACTACATTCTTAAAGGTCTTAACATGGCTGTCCCCAGAGGTTCTATGTAAGTACCAATAAAAAAATACCTGTCATAGCGTGATAAGAAGGTTTAACTGTAACTTTAAATTGTTAAATATAGGTTCAAACCCCATTCTGAACATCTACACCCGACTATATTGCATTATGTTTCAAACCACTAGTGGCTATTTTCATATTTCAACCTAATGCATCTTTCTTAAATCCTAAATTGTTTTTATCTTACGTATTTCTCGTCTGATCTACACTTAATGTAATTATTTATGGTTGAAAGCCGTCATGGTACGATGAATATACTTTCAGTGGAGAAACATTTTTATATATTTACAAGTTATGAAATATATGAGCGTACGACTTCATTTTAATAATTGCTTTGTAACATTACAAAAAGATTAAAGACATTTAAATGTATAACAAAATACTCTGCCAATTAATGTGGCACATAGCTTCCTCGCAAAGAAAAGACCAAATTAAGAAAAATATCATAAATATCAAAAAGTTGAAACCGCGCGGCACTGTTCCAGTAAATATTTAATAAAGTCGGAGAATTTTAAACATTTGTTGAAGAAACAAAGCACCAAAAGTTAGCGCATCTATAATTTATTTAATAAACAAACATAAAACTGCAACCAAATCGTAGAAACCTCTGTATAAACAGGTTTTTTTTATTTAACCCCC
>KZ653024.1:66328-80748 GCA_001010745.2 Gerris buenoi | reverse complement strand
TTAAATACTTTTTTGATACTAGGTTTTTTATTTATATGTATTTATTAGTTAAATGAATGCCCTTTTGTATTGTTTGTTTTTTAAAAATATAATTTTGGTACCTTTAGAGTACAGGGGTACAAATGTTAAAGTTAATCTTTTATAGTGTGATGTATATCGTTAAAAAGCTCTTATATCGTAGATTAATTTTTGTTATATTCTATTTTGTGTTATTTTTTGTTTTGAGGGAGGGGGAAGGGTTTAAATAAAAAAACCTGTTTATACAGAGGTTTCTACGATTTGGTTGCAGTTTTATGTTTGTTTATTAAATAAATTATAGATGCGCTAACTTTTGGTGCCTTTTGGAGGCTTTGTTTCTTCAACAAATGTTTAAATTCGACTCTATTAAATATTCACTGGAAAAGTGCCACGCGGTTTCTACTTTTTGATATTTAAGTATTTTTTTAATTTGGTCTTTTCTTTGCGAGGAAGCTATGTGCCTCATTAATTGGCAGAGTATTTTTTATTATTCTTGATTTTTAGGTTGGTTTTATGAGAGACGGAATAATCATTCAGGAAGGAGAACCTAATGCATTAATGGACCAGTATGGTTGTACAAATTTAGAAGATGTTTTCATATCTCTATGTAAAGCCCAAGCAAAGGATCAAACAACATACAGAACAGTTGAAGTAATTAAATATTTGTATAAACTATGTATTGATTATATTAAGTTGTAGTTGATATCAAGACTTAAAGTGTTTTTGATTCAATTGATGGTTTGTTAGCTATGTCTGTCTGTTCTTCCCCTTATGTCTATTAAATTTATTATTTAATCACTATGGCTTTCAAAAAAGTCTTATAAATTACTATAAAATTTATGATTTAGTTTCAGCAGCTGATGTAAGCCAAATAATTTAATTTTTACACTTTAATTTTTTTTTCAGGCACAAACTAAAAGAACTTATAACGATGCCAAATCATCCTATAATTATGAATCTGAATTGTTTAATTTGGATCGATTCAAAGCCCATGTTTACAGAGACTTTCTCTGGACCAAGAGAAATGTAGTGTAAGAATTTTTATATTTACATTTTGTATCAGAAGCATTATGATAATTCTGAAGAACGATTTTTTTTGCCTCAGAATTCGTAGACATAAATCCGTTCCAGACATCAGGAAGCCAAACCAATTTTTTCATTATAATTTTTGATCCCATGTTAATTTGTATGGGAAAAGAAAGAGGTTAAAATCTCATGTGAAAATTTGTCCAATACGGAACAGGAGGAAGGTATGTGCCTTATAAATTGGCAGATTAGTTTTATTATTAGATTAGTTTTTTTTACCAAGTACTTTGAAGAAGTCCATTCTGGGATTGGTTTTAATTTTTTTTCTCTTCAGCATCAAAAGTGAAAAACATCAATTATTTTCAAAGACAAATTATGACAATATAAAGTATAGAACAGTTTTTTGACTTTACAAACAACCTGTTACACAACTTTTACACAATTGACCTGTTACACAACTTTTATGCAGACTCCTACACCATACATCAAAACTCAACATCAACTTGCATCAAAAATTACTCATTTATTACACTATACTTTAGTCTTAGACCATATGGTCATAAGACATTAAACTTTGGGGTTGCACCAGCCGTTGCACTATACTTTAGTCTTAGACCATATGGTCATAAGACATTAAACTTTGGGGTTGCACCAGCCGTTCCAACTCCTATCGTATCCAAACCATCCAATCTAAAATCCTAAGAATATATAACCAAGCACCAATGTAGTCGCAATAATCTAATTAACGAAAAAGAAAAGTCGAAAAGAAACGAGGTAAGGGATAATAATATTATGGTGCAACCCCAAACTTCATATAATGAAGTGGATATCAATAGCGGAACCCGGTGTAGGTTATTGATTAGGTTAGGTATAACATTTTACAACTGCTGCTAAACATTAAATTCATATACATATAAATAAAATTATACCCTACAACTAACAGACATTATTCTACATAATTCTTTTTTGTATAGGATTACGAGGGCTGAGTTATTAATGTTAGAATTTTACTACGTTTTTATTAGCTTGCTTTCTTGTTGTTTGTTTGTTTGTCCAGTACAAATCTTGCAATCGATTTTTAACTAACTTCCCGAGTAGCTAGACATTTAAAACTTTTAGAACAGCTCAGAACACGATGACAATGCAATATTTTAATACTTTTAGCCATCATTCAGCAAAATTTAATTAGTTTTCAGCAAATTGTGCTGTATAGAAAGTTAGTTCGGAAAAAATCCGCAAGTTATTTTATTTGTTTTGACATGACCCATATTTACAATCTTCATTTTGACAGGTTTCAAATTTATTATTTATGACAGAAAATTTAACGTAGTAATAAAAAGTTCTTTTTATCTTGCAATTATTCATTATTAAATGCTATATTCGTGTCTTGGTTAGATCTCTTATATACAGTATAAATCTTTTATATACAGTATAAATTTCCTATTTGTTTTGGCTCGTGTATTATGTTCATTTGAATAATTGACTATTTTATTCCTTGTCTAATGTGAGTTATAAGTTATAATACTTTTTATTACAGACTTATTCTTATTTTGCTCTCTCTTCCTATCTACACTGCACTGTTATTTGGTTGGATCTTTGGTTCCTATCCGAATGATTTAAAGATTGGATTGGTAACGGAAGAGATTTCTTCTGCAACTGCTGAGAATATTTGCTTACCGCACAAGTATGTAAGATATGGGGATTCATTCCAAGATTTCAATAACTGCAGTCTATATCAATCACTTTCCTGTGAATATTACCAGCAACTTAAAAAAAAGTTCGATGTGGTAAGGTCTATTCTTTTATTCAAATATAAAACTGTTTTATGGTAAGAAAACCAAATTTTAAAAGAAATGAAATCGTTATTTTAATAATTTATTTTATATGAACTTGGTACATCCATAAAGGAATAATACAAACTGTCTCTCACGTAAATTAAAAAAAAACTTTAATGCCAAAGCAGCTTCCTTTTTCTAATACTAATATCACATTAATAATTAAAATAACAACTATTTGGTAACATACCCTGTTGATGTATATCCTTATCTTATCACTATCACTCTTATCATTGTGATGTTTCTATATTCTTTAAATTTGTATTTTAAGTTTTTATTTGAATTAAATTTTTACATATTGCTAGGCATCGCGTGGCTCTATCACTGAAGCGAGCGTAATGGAATAATATTAGATAGTTAATCATGAAGAGTTGATATTTAAAGAATACGCTGGTAATAGAGTCGTGCAGTGGGGGAGAAGGAGAAAGGTTCTTCTACTATTCCTTAATTCTTCTACACGTCCCGCCCATTCCACTCTAATTATTATAAAATGTATCACTTCGCTACGTTGAAATTTTACATGCCTGTTTCAATTGTGTATTAGACGGTGTTTATGAAGTTTTATTAAAATCGTTACGTAAGAACAAAGACATTGGAAAAAAGGTTGTTTTCTTTATTTTAAACGTTTAGGTCCGCTTTAATAGTTTTGGCGATCTTTATTACTTTATAGCTTCATAGCGGTGCCGTTGTTGGTTTTACTACAAAATTTTAATTGAAAAAAAAATGTTTGACTCATCGAATAGGTGATGATAGGTTTTTTCCCGTCCTGAAATTCCAATTTTAAATTTGAAGCTCACATTTACACGAGTATTGTGCGCGAACTCTTGGACGGATCACACTTTCCAACAAACGTAGTAAGAGGAACATGTATACCAAATTTCAACTAAATCGGTCAATTTTTACTCTAAGTTATCGTCGGACACGTAAATGTTACACACAGACAGACACGATGCATATTTCGTTGAATGTAAGAAGCTTTCTTAGGCTCGCTTCAATCATTTGACACAGCTCCGCCCATCGGTATGCCATGTTTCTGTGCATAGAATTCTTGATTATAGAAAAATGTACCATTGTTTAGAATGAGTGGTAGACATTCAATGAATAAGATGTTTTCTTTGATGGATGTAAAAGATAGATGTAGATTTCAACTAGGTAATCACTTATGATTATTTTTTATGCATTTATGGCAAGTGTTTTTATATTTTTCTTAGTTTTTTTTTTTGTTAATAGGGTTCTAATTTTATTGTAAACTAAGGTCATATATTAGCAATTAAGTATATATTACTTTCATGTCTGTAGTGGGTGATGGACCTTAATTCATTTCCTTTGACATCTGTTTTGTTTTACAAAAAAATTTAAAAAAAAAAAGGAGTTCTTTAAACTAAAGGAGACATGAGAAGTATGAAGCTCACTTAATCAAAAGCTAAGTCAATAAAAAACATTTGTTCTTCTTGTATGCATCGATACATAGCTCTTTAGCTCTTGAAAATGGAGCTGAATAATTAGAGAACTCCATAATCAGTCAGGATTACTATACGAGTAGTTTTAACTATATACAGATAGTTATTTATATATAAAACTTTTCTAAAGTATTTTTTGCATTTTCATTGTTGAAGGTAGTATATGACAACGTAGAAACAGCCGTAAGAGATGCTCGAGGTAATAAAATATGGGCTGTTCTGGAGCTAAGATCAAATTTCACTGAAGCTTTGATGGCAAGAGTTAATGATGGGAAGGATGTTGCAGATGAAGATATTTTAGACGCTCAAGTTGGCTCTCAGATTGATATGTCAAGTAATTTACTTGTTAATTTTATTTTAATTTACATTGTACCTTAGCTATAATTTATGTCACCCCAATAAAGGAGGGTTCAGGGTTAGAGTTAGAGTAAGCTTTGTCCATTAAACTGAATCCTGTAAAAGTTATTGATAAGCCGGAATTTAAGGGCTAAAGGGTCGGCACCTGAAATCCGTACTTAAGGTACTGATACCAAATACCAAAGGACCACCTCCCATGGGAGGAAACTAGATACATAGAAGAAAAATGTATAAATTAAGTGAATCAAAGAAAGAATATTCATCTATTTGATATTAAAGAAATGTATTGACAGGAAAGTAAAAGATCGTTTAAAATTAATAAAGGTAATAGTAAATTGTATGGAAGTATAATATAAAAGATAAAACCAGTTCGGTGTGGAGAGTATTTTCGGTAGACGATAGCACCACCAAACTACTTTAAAAAAATCAAAGGTTTATCCCAAGAGGAAATGATACAAACCAGCAGAGATAAGGTGATAGGTGATATGGTGCGAATCGCACGCGATGTTTTTCCACGATAGAAGAGATGGGATAGTCCTGAAAAGAACTGTTATTCGGCTCCATGAAATTTCCCTGTGACTCAACTCGCTAAAGCTGGTAGGTCTAGCACAGTGAGTAAGTCGCCAGACAAACACTTCTTTCTACTCAACAGTTCTCAAGCGCTACAAATTTTCAATGGACAGCTCAAGGTCGGTTTCCTTTTCAGGCTCTAAAGCGCAGGAGTCTATCCATAGTGGTAGGGACTTAACCCGAAGAAAGGGCAGAGAAGAAGGTAATGTCAAGCAGAATACAGACGAGTTCACTAGAATCTGAGGAGGGCGAGGTCCTAGGATAGAATTGGAGCCTGACGAGAGAGACGGAAGGACAATGAATGACTATAGTACTTGCTGCTGATTATTGGCTGGTAGTAGGTTCTTATCAGCTAGTTGGTTTGATTTATATACTGGAGTAAGAACCTTGGTGAAATTTGGTCTCTTTTTATACAAATCGGGAAAAAAGCTTGAACCTGGTTGGTTCAAGGGGTCAATCACTTACCTTGGATATCATATAAATTCGTCGACTTTGGACCAATAAAGATAGCAGGGCGAACGCTCGTTATCAGAACTGTCTCTATTGCTGTCACTGCGACAGTATCGAAGTTAATTTATACAGCGTGAAGAGAATGTCCTTAGGATGTACACTAGTTTGATTAAACACTATAAAAAAAATTATATAATGTGACCAAATTAAATTTGTCTCTTAAATATAAATCGGTAATATACAGGGTTTAGAGCGTCCTTATGACGTGGACAAATTCGTCCTTGTAATGTAACTGACTCCTTACGCGTAAGAGCTTATAGAAGGCAGAAAGACTGGTACTTATACATAATTAGATTCGACAGCCATCTTCATGTAAAAAGAGAATAATGGCTGCCAAATCTAAAAGGAAGAAGGAGTAAAGACCTACGCTGGAAGTCAAACAGCTTGGCAGTATTCTAATTAATGTTAGAGAAATAATTATTTCAGACTTTTACTTTTGCAATGATACAGGTCAGGTAACTGACAGATTCATCTGTGGACTCACCTGAAGGTACCGTTATCAAACCAAAATAAATCACATTGTTTCTAAAGAATGATTTAGCCCACAAACTACTCCACATTACTACGAATGCCCAATGGTTATTCTTTTGACGAACTACTTGAGCCTTCTCATTGACTTTGTCCTCGACTTGACACTACCTGCGGCTTTTTACCCCAAATTATTTGCTACATGGCTTTAAAATTATATGTCCTAACCTTATATTTATATTTTCTAACCTTTGAATTTATTTATCATTAAAATATTCAAAATTATCAAACGTGTAAAATATGAGAAAATATTATTCGAACTAAGAAATATGCTTTTTTATATCCTTATAAGTTTTTAAAAAAATAAATTTAGGAATCTTATTGGTATTAAGAAAAAAATATGTTTTATGTGTAAATATAAATACGATTTTATATCCTAATCCTTATTATACAACTTGAACATAGGGATAAAAATATTATATTTCAGTTTAGCTCCCTTTTTTTAATCTTGTATTTTATTAATAAAAACATGGCTCTAACGGTTCTATTGATTTACAGATTTCGTTCTTGGTTACCACATTCTAGATAATGTTAGGCAGGCTTTATTAAAGATTCTAGTTGTCCCGGCTAATAGCTGCGGAGTCAAAGAAACAGTTGTTGCTCCACCATTAAAGGTAAATGAAATTTATTTAGTAAATTACTTAAAAAAAAAACCCATATTTGTATATTATATAGTTTTTTTTTGTCCCTCAATTTTTTATATATAAGTTTTTGGAGGTATTGCAAGGTAAGAAATTGGCATAAAAACAAACTAAATAACTAAATTTCAAATTGGTATATTTCGACCATCTCCTGTTCACATTCATGTCTACATAAAACATCGTTAATTTGAAATGCATTTTTTTTTAGCGTTTCAAATTAAAAAAAAATACAGATATTTATGTTATTAAAAAGCCGTAAAACCAATACAGTGATGCGTTGTATTGGACCTAACTCCAGTTAGATATTGTTTTCGATAAAAGAAGGCCCTATGTAACTAATAAATACTAATAACACCTTCAATCCACAAAGGTTTGTTGTATACAATGCTATATTATTTTAGGTCAGTAAAAATTATGAAGATAAAAAGCCCTAACTCCCTTATAGGAGTTAGTTTACCGCAGCAAACTTTTTTTTAACAAAAGCCCTAAATCCATTTTTCTATAAAATAATTTATTATCAATCATATTAACATTAAAACAAAGTTGTGTACATTAAAGCAACAAAATATACACAATAAAAGTCTTTAAAAGTATCAAAACTTGATGCAGGTGAAAACATTTGTTTTTCTTATTTCCTGTAAACATTCTTTCTTTAGAGATAGGACCTTTTAACGTATGGCAGAGGTGTGGTTCTCGTTTTTGAAATCCCCATTCATTCCAGTAACCCTTTAATGTTCCGGCCTCGGTCTGAATTGATTTTCGAAGGTGCTACAAATCTCTAGATCAAAATCTCTAACCTCGGCCACTTACTGAAGTAATCTATGACTATCATCACATACTTGTTGTCGCGGTCGGACTCAGGAACTGGGCCCGCCATATCCACTCCTATTTGCTCAAAAGGAGCTTCCACATAACTTCAATTTTCCTCTTGATATCCTACTAATCGCTGCACATGCGGCCCTTTGCACCACTCTTCGACATCAGCTAAGTACTTAAGCCATAAAATATTTCGCGAATTTTAGCCAGTATTCTATTGATGCCCAAGTGACTGTGACACGAGAAGGTCCTGCGCTTGAACCTGTCTTACAGTTCCCTTCGAAATGACCAGCTGATGCCGAATATCTTTTCCATCCTCGGACTCATAGACTCGATTTAGTAGGCCATCTTGAACCAGTAACGACACCTTTGTGCCCAGGCTTCACAGCCGGACTGCTGTCAGCAATCTGACTCCAGCTTGGTCTTGATCCTGATTCTTTCCATCCAAATATCACACCAATTTCTGGATCCCTCCGCTGCTCATCTTTCATATCTTGAGAGGTCAATTCCTCAACCACGATCCCTGTTATTGATACTAGAAAAAAACCCTGCTTACTTAACCTGTTGCAGGATTTACAACTAACTCTGCAGAGGTGCCGTGATAGTGCGTCCGCATTCTGATGCTGGTGGCCAGGGTGATACAGCCATTTGAGTTCTGAATGGTCTATCCGTTGCTTGAAGGTTCTTCCATATAAATACTTATGAAAATGCCTGACTGTCTTGACAAGCTTTAGCAACATCCATTGGGTTACACAGTAATTTCGCTCAGGTTTGGAAAGGCATTTACTAAAGTAACCTTTAACCCGTTTCAGCCCGTCCTTAATCTGAGAATGAACTCCTCCAACAGCTTGGTTGTTGGCGTCAGTATCAACAATAAATTCTCACTCTGACTGGGGATATGAAATTATGGGTGCGGACATCAGACAACTTTTTAACTTACATTTAAACGCTGCTTGAATCTCAGTAGTCAACTGGAACTTAACAGATGTTTCTTCAAGTCGGATCAGAGGCCTAGCTATCAGAGGCCTACTAGAAAAAGCTTTACAAAGAGCCTTGATTCCTTGTCCTTGATTCTTTGAAAACGGCATTAGGCAAACTGATTCATTTAGCCAGTAATTATATACAAGTTGTGAACATATATTTTTTTTAATGTTTTAGATAGTGGAAGAATTTTACCAAAGCTCAGAGAGAGGATCCGCTTCAGAGGCTCCTCGTTTTATAATTGCGTAAGTAATGAATTACTACTAGCATTTACTTAATAACTTAGTCTTTTATAGAAATAACTAAAATACAGTGTCTGCAGTTTACCTGAGTATTTGTGTGCCTACTAAGTGTATTGTTACCTATTGATAACAATACACGAAACATAAATTACATGCGGAATTCGTGAAAAACATTTCGAACTTATCTTTAGTCTTTATCTTTAGTTTTTGCCATATAACCAGTGAACTAAGGGTTTTTTTTAAATTAGTCGTTCATACTATTTTTAAAGTAGGTACAATAAATTTGCAACTGCTTAACCCCAATTGCAGCTCTATTGCATTTAACATCTTAAAAAATGTGCTGTAAGTAGATTTTTAAGCATAAATTTATATTTGGAAGTTAAAGTATAGCCCAAACTACGGTTGGTATAGGACGTTACTATTTGGTTACAGATTACACTCTCCATTTGGCTTAACAATAATTTTACCTCAGTCACCGAATTAAATTTAACCGAGTTAGTGGGTGAAGTGTCCAGCTCAATTAGTCTGGTAAGGGTAAGTGTCCATCTGAGACTTATTAGTATCGAGACTCTCTCTCGAGATTGAAATCGCTAGTGGACATGGAGCTGAGACTAATCTCGGAGACTTGCCGACTCTCCAAGACTCGGGAGAGGCTGATGTTGCTCTCGAGTGGATAAGGTTCTGAGACTAATAGTCTCAGATGGACACTTACCCTAAGAATGGTTTTAATTATGCTACTACCATTCTGTTCATGAATATGGTTTAACTGTTAGGACCAGTACGTTTGTAGTAGAGGATGGGGGATAACTTCTCCACAAAGTTACCTGGCACCGAAACGATTCGTTGCTAGCTTCATCACTTCCACATTCAAGGACTTAGGCAGGAAAGTGGCATTGAAACTAAGAAAACAACAGAAGAGGCTGACTACGACATTATCTGGACCGCCCTCGACAAAACACATTCTGTAACAACGAGATCGTGGTTGGAGAGGATGTGAGCCTACTCGCTCTCCTCTGCTTCTTGGGCTCGCTCATTTGAAATGTACTTCAGAAAAGTGGCAGAGGTGAGTAAAGTTGCACACCACTTCTCTCAGTCGAGGGGTCTGGAATTACCCTCCAGATTTAGGGAAGACAACTCTTTTTCCAGGCTTTCATGATGCGGCACCTCCTCTACCCTTTTCTGGCAAGGAAAAACGAAATTGTGGAGTGTTTTTGAAAAGAAGCGAAACATGATTGACCTGGCCACCGTGTTCTCCTCCCACATGTCGGTCACAAGCAATAGCCAAAGCTCGCTATATATAGAGGGGACGCATCAATCGAAACCTTAAACGGACTTCGTTTTCACCTATTCCTCAATTCAGCAGCCAACGCAAAGGTGAACCTCGTTTCACCAGGTGAACGTTTGCGACCGATTGCAAGAGTGGGTGGGGTTGGAGAAGGACGCCACAACGTGGGGTTAGTCGAAAAAGCTCTCTTGTCTTATTATCAATATTAACAATATAATGGTATCCATCCCCAGCAATCCTTCTCATATCGCCATAATATAAGTTCAAGAAGGAATGCATGGGAGCTTGCACTTGCCGGAGAAGTGGGCTTTGGTGCCAAGCAAGACTTGCCACAACGTCGCTTTTATTTTTATTCGGTTAGGCAAGCTATTGCATTTATTAATTTACTAAACAAGTACTTTTACAAAAGTTATAACGACTATTAATGCAAAGCGCATCACCACCACATGAGAAACAACGCAATTCACCAGTAGAATACTTTTATAATACTATAANAATAAAAAAAAAAAAAATTTAAAAAGATGAAAATCATATATGTATAACTCAATCCCACCAGCTTATAGAGGATAGAGACACTTTTAAGTAAAAAAATAAATAAAACAGATTAAGGGAACATTTTTATTTTTATTTTTTTTAGATTCAGCTTATATTTATCAATAATGTACACAAGCAGTGCCTTGATTAATAAAGCTGGAGCTCTTCAAAACAGAAATAAAGCTATAG
Organism: Gerris buenoi; assembly: GCA_001010745.2. Taxonomy (NCBI): domain Eukaryota; kingdom Metazoa; phylum Arthropoda; class Insecta; order Hemiptera; family Gerridae; genus Gerris; species Gerris buenoi. The sequence continues at coordinate 69,756 of KZ653024.1, read as the reverse complement.
GTAAGTGTTAAATATAATTTACAAATTTTACCCATTGATTTTTAAGAGATAGCTCAACCAAGTGCTTAACAAAACTAACCAAAGGCCAGAGGTTAAACAAAAAAAATATATCTGGGCATATTTTACACTGATGATCCCCATAGAGAGTAGATGTGGAAAACCCAATGTTTTGTTGATCAGAAGGCAGAAAAGAAAAATTGATCAACTTTGTGAACAATGAACATACTTTTTTTGGGAGGGGGTCTGAAATGTTATCTTTTCTTTTGAGCTCTCTCCTTCCCATCACCCACGTAACTCCTTTGTGAGTAAACATGATACTGATGTTTTAGGCCTCATTAAGAAACTGGTTAAGCAAAAACAATTAAAGAGCAGTCTTACTCATGGATGTGGGACTAAAGTGAGGTTATGGGATAATGGCAGAGCAGACTTGACTACCATGTAGATATCACTACTTTGATAGGCTGAACTTTTTGGCAGGGGTCTAAAACTATTCTCACAGTTTCACAGGGATCTTTTTGGGAATATGACTCCTTTTTGGTAGCTTCATCGTAGGCTATCGCTTTGGTTTTTTACAAGGCACTGGAGGGAGCAAGACCATTGTGTTTTTCTCTATGTGTACATTAAACCGATGAAGAACACGAGTATGAAATATTATATCATATCAAGTAAAGATACACTTTGGTAAAAATTCATTTTTTTTTTTTTTAATTTTCCCATCTGTTTCTAGGCCATAGCTAAAAGTGGTCAAACCAAGCTTCTAGCTATTCTGGAAGTGACATAATTTTTATGATAAGTGAACAGAGTGAGTTATACAGTCAATAATAAAAATGAAAACTAAATTATAAGGACTCAATATTATACACTTTCCCTAGCTACTTAAACATAATCTATGTTACAAATTTCAAAAGCCCATCTCACGGGGAACCTGAGATATGAGGGTGAGAAAAACCGGGTGAATTGGTACAAGTAAAGAGTAGAATTGGTACAAGAAAAGATTAGAATTGGTACAAGTAAAGAGTAGAATTGGTACAAGTAAAGAGTAGAATTGGTACAAGTAAAGAGTAGAATTGGTACAAGTAAAGAGTAGAATTGGTACAAGTAAAGAGTAGAATTGGTACAAGTAAAGAGTAGAAGTGGTACAAGTAAAGAGTAGAATTGGTACAAGTAAAGAGACTCTGCTTAAGCTTAGCCTACCGCTTTGCCGTGCGCTCCTTAAGTGAGTCCTTAAATAACAGTTCAGAAGTAGGCTTCTAAACATATTGGTGTTTTTGAATTGTTAAAATGTACCAAAGTTGAACAATACAATATTATGTCATCACAATATGGGCCATATCCAAACTAGTTTGAAGATAATATTTAATTACAGATAATAGATATTTGTTAAATTCCGAGGACCTTAAATCGTGTAAAACTATCAAAATATCAATATTTGTATATTTGCCAAAAAAAAGAGTACCCAACTTTAGCTAATTTAAACTTCATAATCCGATCAAAATAATATTTTTTTTCTGTTTCAGGAGTAACTTATCTAGAAGTAATTGCCGGACACTTAGTGATGCAATATCTCATGCTGATTATTCAAAATGGATCCATGTTATTCGTTTTTTACGTAATATTTCATTACACATTCGATGGAAGTTTATTATTGGTAATTGTGGGAATATTTTTGGTGGATTCAGTTGGAATTTCAATAGGTAATTTTATTTTTTAAAAAATGTAGTTGCTTTGGAAATTCCCTCCGAAATAACTCATTGAAACAAGTGTGTAAAAAGTATCAAGTCCCTGTAATATTTCCCCTTATCAGCATGGTCTGAAAAACTTTTCCGCAACATGACCCGCGTGTCCACAGGGAACACGTAGTTTTGGTTTTAACATACTTGCTCGTATTTAATCTACTTTTAGATAATGTGTTGTTTTTTTATGCCAATTTTTATTTTCCTTGCCACATCCATAATTCCAAGCAGTTCTAGCAATTTGATGACAAATAAAAATAGACTGCCAATTGGTGTGGCACATAGCTTCCTCGCATCCTATCCTCGTACTTTATTGTATTTATTCTTTTACAAGCCATTATTGTGTAATTGGTTTAATTGTTTTCCCCATTTTTTAATGTCAAAATTGTTTTGATATTTTACGAAAGTTAAAGAACGTAGACAGTTCAAATTAATCTGGGGCTATCTTCGGATATAAAAGTGTCATTCAAATCAGATTAGTACTTTTTGAAGCTATAGGAGTAAATTAATGTATGTTTGTGCACCCGTAGAATAGAAACAATTTGGCGCAGAAGGTCAAAACTTATATGGGACCAACAATGGGCTAATTATTACCTACCACCCAACTTTCATTAAAATTGAACGTGTAGTTTTTATGATATGTTGGTTCGCAAAAATTGACGGACAGACCGACCGACAGACAGACGGAAACAAAAATGATCCCTGATGTCTGAAACGGATTTCTGTCTTGGAATTTTTTAAATCGGAGACCTAAAATATTTTCGCTCTTCAGAACGATCACATAGCTTCCGTTACCATCGGTAAGCTCAGAAGCAAAATACAATCCCTAGTCCTGGAAATAATATCAATCTGGTTTCTTGATCTCAGCACTTTTGGGCACTGCTAAATCCTTTAACTCTCCTAACACAAATCTCTTCGCAGAACCTATGAAATTCTCCCAAGAGAAGTTCACTCAGGATAAATTATACTTGGTTATTTCAGGTCTGAAGAATAATAAATCTCTAGGAACAGACGGCATCCCCAAAGAATTCTATAAGAAGGCCCCTTATTTTTATTTAAATTACCTTTTCTGAACAAAAGTAATGTTCCAATTTCGTTTATAAAAAAAGACATCTAAACGCTGCTTTTAGCGATTACCGATAATCCCGTCATATTGCAAAGTAATATAAATATGATGGCCAGATATTGTTAAGAGAGGGGAGGGGAGAGATTGCTTGCCTTTGAGCTGTCATACCTTGTAAATTTTAATGGTTTTAGTCAAAAGTAAGTGGCAAATTTAAAAAAAAAACGCGCATTTAATAATGCAGTAGTTTATCAGAATCAGTTTTAGCATCACTAAAGACTTGTTGCAAGGAAAATCTCTTTCCCTAATTTTATTTGGCCTTCATATGATCGACAGTTTATCATTCTAAGATCTAAAGGATTTCATTAAATTAAACAGCTCAACAGATCAGCTGTCATTATTATTTGCGGATAATATTTTTCCAGTAACCAGCAACAGAAAGGAAGCTCAACAAATATTACTCGAGCTTCCAAATGACTTCTCTGAACGGATTATAAGTAAATGTAGATAAGAGTAAGGTAGACAGCTGTATTTAAAAAACCAGGGCCAGTATATATTAAAAACTTATACATATATATGTATTATATTAAAACATTATAAAAACTTATTATAAAAGATATTAAAATCACACA
>KZ653024.1:19402-39589 GCA_001010745.2 Gerris buenoi | reverse complement strand
GGGGGGGGGGGGGGGGGTCGCGGGTCACTTAGCTTTTATAAAAAGGGGTCGCCAAACGAAAAAGGTTGGGAACCACTGCGATAGTATATAGATCCAAGTAATGGACTAACATTTAAAACTAGAAACTAGAAAATAGAAATTATAACCGCTATGAAGCCAGATTTTACTATAAACCTCCCATTTTTTACCATTCTTCACTTTGTAAAGCAACCCTCTTCCAGACAGCTCCTCCACAGCAAACCCTCATGTTCTATTCCATCTTATCTTTGGACGTCCTCTGTTTCTCTTTATTCCCCATGGAATCCAGTCCAAAATGTCCCTTGTCCTGCGTCCGTCATCTGTCCGAACGATACGCCCTGCACAGAAATATTATAAATATATATGTATAGTCTGGCAATTAACATCCTTCACGTCCTATAGTCTTATCACAATTAGTTTTATATGCTTTTGCAACTTTAACAAAAGCTATAAGATCATTTGAATAACGATTTTTTGTCCCTTATTTCAAACATTCAAGGAAGATTTTTTGGTCCCGTGTCAGTCTGTCTGTCTGTCACTCAAGTTTTGCGAACTTATCATAATAAATAGGTCATAATTATAGCCCAATGTTAGTCCGATATAATTTTCAACACATTTTTTTTTCTTTTCCGCACTCGTGGACACTTATGTTATACATAAAATGAGACATTTACACCTATAACTTCTAAAGTACTCATCTGATTTTTAAGAAAATTAAACGTATTGTCGAAGGTTTAAAATTGGAATTTTTTGTCGGTAAAGAAATCAAACCTCATCTATTCAATGAGACAAACATTTTTTTTCAAATACAATTTTTTAGTAAAACCTAGAGCGACCGTATGTAGTGTTAAAGATCTCTAAAGACTGTTAATTGTTCTTACACAAGAAACTATATAACAATAAAGTAATATAACGTTAATGTTAATATAACAATAAAGTAATATAACGTTAATGTTAATATAACAATAAAGTAATATAACGTTAATGTTAATATAACAATAAAGTACATGATAGGATGCGAGGAAGCTATGTGCCACACTAATTGACAGTCTATTTTTCGATGTATTTATATGTTTATAGTCCGGATCAATGGCAAAAAATTATTTAACAGAAGTTTTTTTTTATGTGTTTTGGGAATATCAGATCCATAGGATGGTTCAAAATAGGGGTTCTTTTAGCATTTTAAATATAACGCTACTACTAATAGGGAAGTACTACGTAATAACAGCAATACTGTGTCTAAACAATACTGTGTAACCTACGGGCCCTCATCGTGAGCTGCCTAGTAAACACTTAAACTCTTTATTTCAAATTGGATATTATTGTTAAATATATTAAATTTTCAACCAGTTTTTTTTTTTTTTTTTTTTTTTTAAATCTGTCAAAATTCGCAGACTGTTGATTAATCCAAGGCTATCTACTTTCGACAAAGCATTTAAATTTTATAAAGGTCAGATGAGTTTTTAATATATAGGTGTAAATAAATGCGGAAGAAAGACAAATCGGCAAAGAGGGTTGAAACTTATATGACCCGAATAATGGCCTAAATATCAATTTACATTCAAATCTTATTGGAATCGGACGAGGAGTTTAAGATATGTTGGTACGTTATTACCTAATAATTATGCGATAGTCCGTCAGACAGATCGACAGACGTTCATACAGAAACGGAACCAAAAATGTTTCTAGATGGTCAATTTCATAAAACATGTTCCTTCTACAAAATGATCGGATAAGTTTCGTTGTCTTCGGAAAGCTCGAAAGCAATATGAAAAAAACCATGTGTCTCAATTGATTCTACACAATATTAAACTCTGTTAAGACTCGTTTATTATATAAATTCTTATTAAAATAACGGATTCAAGAACTTTTAAAGAACATTATAGTTCTCCTCAATAAAATAGCATTGATACTTCTTTTTTTTCTCATGTAAAGAGAAAGTTGTGATGGCGCTAAAATTCGATTTTGAGATTTTGATGGATTTACACGTTTTGAGGTCCCCTGAGTCCAAAACAGTGGTTTTTAAAAAATGTCTGTCCGTCGTCTGTCTGTCTGTCGTATGTGCAGACGCCTGGAGCCTAAACTACTGGGCCGAATTTGACGAAATTCGGCATACATGTTCAGAAAAATCATACCCCGAGGCGAAATCGAGAAATGAATTTTAACTCCAAATTTGAGGGCGCTACCCTCCAAAAACTCTGAAAAAACATGATTAAAAAATTCTAAAACGTAGTCAATTTAAATACGAATCTAACGATATAAGCCGTTTTCCCCGGAAAACTCTAGTTCCTGAGAAAATAGCTAAAAACGCGGACAAAGAGAGCCTGGGTTCGATTCCCCGCCCGGTAGAAGTTATTTTTATGGTCAATTTTGATTAAATGGTTAATAATAATTAAATGTACATACGAAAACTGATAACATAACTCATATATGAGAAAGTTTGTCTGAGTTGTCTCGGACCGATATTTTAAGTTTTTGGTAGTATTCATACTAAGGAAAGTTTAAATTTTAAATTAAATCAAATTATAATTTATTATTAACAATGGGAATAGACAGAGAAAAATAGAGTCCAGCACCGGGACTCGAACCATGTGCCTCTATATTTCCGTTACAGTGCTCTGACCAACTAAGCTTTGCTGGAGAACAATTTTAATAATAAATATAATTTGATTTTTTTTTTTTCTAATTTATTCCTATTTTTCATTTAGTGTAGATACATTATGCCATTGTAGCCTAATTGATATTCTGATTCGACTTCTTTCTCTTTCTCTGTATGTCCTCTTACACTCAATGTGACAAATTAAGTGTCCGTTTAAGGCGTCATGTCATTGTCATGTAAGAAGTCTGGTATATTTCTTTTGATTACTTTTAGTATTGAAATTGCAGAATTATGGAGAATAGGCCTATAGATCCCTAGCCTGATAGAGTGGCTCTTGTAAGCTGCCAAGCTTGCAGCGTCAAAGACTGAGGATATTACAGTTTACTGCAGTCTCCTTGAACTGTCGATCTGAAGGTCACCACATCGCCGTTTCCAGTTTCACGAAAAACAGTTCCCTCCTCCTCATTTTACTTGGCTTGGAGTTAGCGATAAAGAATTTCATGAATAAAATTAAACATAATAAAAGGGCATTGAACGCAATAAAATCGATTAAAAATAAACATGACAAGAAAATGATCTTATAAACTGTATATCTTAATTTATTAATACTTGTTATTCTTTCAACAAGTACACATTTAAAAATACATCTTCAATCAAGGATAACAGTTATTCTATTAAAAATATAAGAATTGGAAAAAAAACCATCAAATATCAGAGGATACGAAAAAAAAATGGGAAAAGGATTATTGTTACTCTATGGATGTACGATTATATAGATACAGATAAATATTATGTGCAATATACATATAGTCCTGGAATCATATTTATTTTCTTTTAATGCTTTAGAAACGTAAATATTAGGTCTTATTATATTATAATGATTGATTAGTCTAAATCACGTGTGGGCAACCCGCGGGGCGGATCTGGCCCGCCGCATATGTAAAGTTTCATACCAAAAGTTAGTTGTTCAGTTACTTCAAAAAATCGAACGTGTTTGTGTTCCTTCCCAATTTTAATATCATAGGAGTCTGAGTCAATGAATTAAAATAAGGAAATTACTATTATTGGCTTAAAAATGATTCAAATCCACATATTTCTTTGAGAAAAATATTAAAAGTATACCGTGATCTCACAGTTTATGGATGTAAGTAAGTACACCACTATTGTTTAATAGCAACTCATTCGATTTTAATGAAATGTTGATAGTAATTATATTGATGACAATTATGATAATTAGACCACATTTTTTGTCCCGTATTACTTTCAACCTTCTTTCTTCCTACCACATTATTTCTTCCTATCTTGTGTGAAGAACTTTGTTTTACGTGGTTGGATGAAATTAGTCCTCAGGTGGTCCTATATTAATTTGAACGGTGTGCGTATATATGATATTTTTTTAAAAAGAAGTGAAGTAAAAAACCCCAATCGTAAACGAAATCCCAATAAAAAGTAAGACGAGTCTCGCTTAAAAAGTTGTGATATCATAGGTTTATCCAAGTCTTCCTTTGTCCAAGTAAGTTCTATTAGGTCCAATTTATCCAGTACAAGTAAATGACATTGTTTCTCTGTCCCCCCCCCTCCCTATCTACAGGATGAGCAACAAAAGTTATAGATATGGATTTTAAGTAGAAGAATGCAGTTTTCAGACCCCGCAAACCCCATATCTCTATCTATTACAGAAGCTGAGCTATTAGTGTTCAAAAAAAGTGCGTTTTTTTGGCCCACCCTGTATTGTCTGTCTTTCACAAACTCATACACTTTTCCAAATCGCTCTGCATGTTCAAATTTAAATTCATTCTGAGACAGGAACTACGGAGCACTAAGAGGTTAAACAGTTTGGTGTTATTGGAACGAAGTTCCTTAACACGTTCTGGAGCCCGGGAGTGAATTCGAAAAACCGACCAAAATCACCGTCACAAAATAAATGTCTCGCAAAATCCGTCACGAAATCTACAGATGACGTTAACTTGAGTAAAAGATCACCGAGTTAGATGAAATTTGGTACACATGTTCATTTTACCAATGCCCAGGCTGAGTTCGTCGGAAAATTTTATCTGCCTAAGCGTTCACGCGCAACGCTCGCGTAAACGTAAGCTTCAAAAGACGGGAAAAAGAGTTATTAAGGAAGCCTGTTACTTGACTTGTTTTGATTATTTTTGTTATATATGTCAAAAATTACTTTGTTTTTTAAATAAATAAAATATAATCAAACTAAACAAATACATCTAGACAACAAATAAATCAGAACACTGTACACACATGCATCTGTATACAGTACACACATACACCATTATTTTGTGCACACAAGGATAAAGTATACAGTACACACGTACATCAATTAGTGCACCGACGATGAATATTTAGTCAAAACAGGTCTCTATTTTTATATGCCATTTACTGTTTGACAATACACTGATTTCTTATTTAATCTAATTAAAATTATTTATTTCTTTTTCAGATGAAGCAAACGAAAGAGGTTGTGATCGATGTTCAAGATGGATATAAAAAATATTTAGGATCAGACTACATTCTCAAGGGTCTTAACATGGCAGTCCCCAAAGGTTCCATGTAAGTACCTGTAATATTATGTTTTGGTATTAGTTTAACAGACCGGTCCTTGTGTTTTTGATGTTAGATTGAATTTGACATAAAATATAATGTAAACGTCGTTCTCATCGAAACCTCGATAGACGACGATGAAGAAGAAGGAGGTTGAAAATAATTTTTATCTAAATTTCTCTTTTATTGCGAATGATAGGGGAAGTAACAAGGTAAGGAACAAGTTAGTTGGGATAGTTATGCTTCTCAGTTAAAAAGGGCTAGCTGAGTAAAAGGCTTAGGTGGAGAGGACAGAAAGGAGCAATGGTGTCTTAGTTAAATAGCACCCCGCGTCGCGAGGATGACGGGGACGCCATTTACGCCACTGATTACTAACGATTTAATGTAGGTAAGTATTATTAGTATTCCTGATGTGATGGAAGTGGTATAGCATTATGCGACTGAGCACTCATTTACTTTGTTACCCTATTAAGTTTTTTTTTTTTTTTATTTATCATTAAATCCATGAGAACTATTATTTTGTTGAAAATTTAAGTTTTCAAAACTACCCTTACTAGATAGTTAGACTAACGGATATTGTAATTTTTATTTACAGAAGTGTGATATTCCTTTGTCCCAAAGAAATATTTGATACCACAGTTATCTCGAGCTAATAAAGTTTTCTCCTTCGGTAGTGCCTCAGGAGAAAACTTAACCTTGAGCAGGAAAACATACTTCTCTCCCTTGATGCGTAAATAACTATTACAGAACGGATAAAGAGGAGAAGCGTAATAAAGAACTAATAATTTCTGTTGCAGATATAGTTTACTTGGTCCAAGTGGATGTGGCAAGACAACATTACTTAGTTGTATAGTTGGTCTTCAGAAACTGTCTTCTGGCTTCATAAACATGCCATCCATCAAATCACCTTTAGACTTCTCATATATGCCTCAGGTAATTTATTAAATCATTTTTTTTATTTTATTTTATCTGCAACTAGGAGGGTTGAACTCAAATTGAGCCAACCACTAAGTGTCGGGTTCTAAACCCGAAGACATTGTCCATACCCAGATTCAGTGTGAAATACCCAGTCGCCCACAAACGATGCAAATATGTTTTCAGTATTGATTGCATTTCTGTTGGTCAGCACACTTTGTAGCTTCCCTTTAATTATAAATAGAATTCGACTGGTTTGAACCAGGAAAACTAGTAACTTTTCAATTCTAATACGACTACGTCAACAGAATATCGCTTCAGCCATGATGGACAGTCTTCACCACACAACTAGAAATCCGGGCTGAACGGCCGGATCCGTTTTCTTTTCAGTTTTAATGAATCGTCTGTCGTGGTCAAATGCCTGTTTAACACCTGGTAACGGTCTTGCTGCGTAGTCATGACTTGCATTTGATTAATGCTCCCCCAAACAGACAGAAATATTTTGGTTTATTTTAGCAATCATCATGAGACAACGTAAAACGAAAAAACTAAAAATATTAAACCGATTACAAGAAACAAACAGAAAATAGTACGATTAGATTAATATAAATATAGATATTAAAGAAAACAATTGAACGACCCAGCAAATGTAACATTTCTTCAATGTCTTTACTTTAGTTGTCCTTCGTAACGTTCCTTGATAATGAAACGTCTCTTGCCCAAATAAATATTTTAAAGAGAGGTTGGGGGAAAATATATATATATAAATACAAAGTGGATTGGAGCGCCCTGCTATATCCACCAATCAGGTTTTCAAATACTAATTAACTTAGAGGAATGATCTACAATTGCTAAGCATGCCCTGTCCGTATTTTTTTTATTTTCTTAAAAATAATATTACATATTTTTACGTCAATAATTTACCCTTTTTCTCCAATAAAATTTAATTTTAAAAATGTGCTAAACTACCATTTAAAATACGTGCTAATTTTTTTATCAAAAATGTTTTCTTTTTTTTTAGGATTTAGCCCTAGAAATGTATCTTACAATCGAAGAAACCTTTTACTTATACGGATTAATGTTTGGTGTCGAAGAAGAAATTGTTTATAAACGATTAGAGTATCTATCTTATCTTCTTCATTTACCTTGTAAAGACAGCATGGTATCTACTCTCAGGTTAGTGAAACTAACACAGATAAAATGTAAATAATGATAAGGACAAACATACGAAGCCCTTTGTGGTGGTGAAAACAAAAACCATTTTGTGGAGAGAATATTTTCATTTCTTCATTTGAATACTAATTACAATTAACCCTCGTTAAACTAGTTTAAATGGGTTTATAATGTAAACCTATATTCACCTTTTTCATTACCTGAAATTCACCTTTTTTTGCACAAATAAAAAAAAAAATGTTTTACGAAGGAAGAAAAACATTTTAAATTGTACCACTACTTCTCAAAACTAGGTAAGGAAAATTGAGTAAATTTCACCAATTCCTTTCAACATTCGAACAAAGGAATATCACACATCTGAAAGTGACAATATCTGTTAGCCTAGCAAACAAATTAGACAAAGGAACTTTTAGTCTAATGTATTTTGGGATAATGCAGCATCACACTTATGTAACAAAAAGTGACAAAATCCATTATTCTAATCATTAAGTTAGATAAAGAGACATTTAGTGGTCAATTTACACTAATTTACTTACTTCTTTTCAAGAGGTAGTGGTGCAGTATACATGTTTTGTCTTACTTCATTTTAAGCAGGAGTGGTGCAATTTACATACTTTGATTTACTTCGTTAAAAAATTGTCAATTTACAGTTCCCCGTTTAAATATGAAGTCTAAAGGTACGTTTTCCAAGACGCGACTCTAGCGATAGTCGCTGAGCGATAATCACTGAGCGACTATCGCTGAGGACTTCTCTTATGAGTTTACGTGTAACTGTTTTCCTAGGCAAGCGACTCTAGCGATAGTCGCTAGAGACGCTAGCGTCAATCGCTGAGCGATTGCAGCCGTCTGCTCCAGGGGCAGTCATAATCGCAGTCGCTGGCGATCCTAGCAATGCAGTGTTTGTGAAACCAGCCAACAAAACAATCATACTAACTTAAAAGGTATTTTCTTAGGTAAATTTTAAGTATTATGTTGGTAGTAATTTTTTTTTTAGCTGTTTTGTTTACTAATTTTTCGGAAAGGTTACTTTAGGTTATCATACAGTCTTTAAATTAAAAACAAACTAAACGTAATTAAATTAAAAACGTATATATTTAGTATAAAAATTGTTATTTTAATAAATCAAGTAACTAAATATCAGTTTATTTATTTTATCAGAATATTTATTTACGTAGATTGTTGGTTTGTCCCTCTTATATTTATTGTTTCAATTAAAAATATATTTCACTTGGTTTATTCGATATAAATCCAGCAGAACTATAAATTTAAAGTAACCACGAGAAGTGAGAATTAATTACATGTTATAAGAAGTTTTTTCTTAAAACTCATAATTAAATTAAAAACTACTGTGTTGCATCTACTGCTAGTTACCTACTGATATGTTGCATATTCGCTGGAGACGCGTGTAGGAAAACAGCGACTATCGCTGGGCGACTATCGCTCAGCGTTTATCGCTGGAGCCGCGTCTTGGAAAACGTACCTTAATTGTTCTCAAAACTTGAATAATGTATGTTCATGAATTAATATTTATTTAACAGTATGTATAAGTATTTAATACGAATTGATATCATTATAGTCCAGGAGATAGCGTGCATTAAAGTGACAGACTAACGTCAAGCTGGAATTATGTGTATGACTTTTTTGGTTCCTATTTGAATAAAAGGTAGGCAAAGTTCGTCTGCGAGACATACTAATACGAATACTTGGCCATAAGCTGTAAAAAAATAAACAGACCGCTGGAGAACAGCCGTGTCCCACCCATTCTGGAAATTATTATATCGGTCTTGACAATTTTTAATATTATAACAAGGGTTCTTAATGCATTTTTGTCCATTAGTACTGAAATTGTATATTTATTATGTATTTAAGAAATTTATTATTTATTTTGTAATAATTACTTTTTAATTTATAATATAAGCAGAAGTATCTTTAATTTAATTTTATTTTTTCTCTGTCTATCTCCTATTGATAATAATAATTATAATTTGATTTAAATTAAAAAACTTTCCGTAGTATAGATACTACTTAAAAATGAATTTTAAAATGTAGTGTAGATAAGTATAAGTATATTTGCTATTTATTTATTTAAGTTGGTTTTTTCATTTAGATATACCAAGGTAGAGAGTTAAACTAGTTTAAATGGGTTTATAATGTAAACCTATATTCACCTTTTTCATTACCTGAAATTCACCTTTTTTTGCACAAATAAAAAAAAAAAAAAATATTTTACGAAGGAAGAAAAACATTTTAAATTGTACCACTACTTCTCAAAATTAGGTAAGGAAAATTGAGTAAATTTCACCAATTCCTTTCAACATTCGAACAAAGGAATATCACACATCTGAAAGTGACAATATCTGTTAGCCTAGCAAACAAATTAGACAAAGGAACTTTTAGTCTAATGTATTTTGGGATAATGCAGCATCACACTTATGTAACAAAAAGTGACAAAATCCATTATTCTAATCATTAAGTTAGATAAAGAGACATTTAGTGGTCAATTTACACTAATTTACTTACTTCTTTTCAAGAGGTAGTGGTGCAGTATACATGTTTTGTCTTACTTCATTTTAAGCAGGAGTGGTGCAATTTACATACTTTGATTTACTTCGTTAAAAAATTGTCAATTTACAGTTCCCCGTTTAAATATGAAGTCTAAAGGTACGTTTTCCAAGACGCGACTCTAGCGATTGTCACTGAGCGATAATCACTAAGCGACTATCGCTGAGGACTTCTCTTATGAGTTTACGTGTAACGGTTTTCCTAGGCAAGCGACTCCAGCGATAGTAGCTAAAGACGCTAGCGTTGATCGCTGAGCGATTGCAGCCGTCTGCNAACATAACCTGACGAATTATATCAACAACAATTTCGAGTTGCTATTTATCAAACCTTATATATCAATTTCTCCTTATATAACAACAGACAAAAGTTACAGATTCACTTGACAGGTTGCTTGCGCATCTTCATATCAACTTTTTGATATATAACAACATGAAAAGGGAGGTTTCAAAGTTACAGAATCGCCCTCCTACTACTACCCATTCTGGATTGGTGGACAAAGTGATTTTTGTGATCTTTAACAAAAAATTACTTTTAATAGACCAAAAGTTAAATTTTAACTTGAAAGGAGAGTTATTAAAATATTTCTCCAAATCAGAGTGGTAACCTATCAAGTGACAAACTAACATCTACTTGATTATTGATTAACTAACTAATTTTAATCTTGAGACTGAAGGTCAATTTTGTTAAAATATAACGCGTGGCTCATTTTCTGAAAAACAAAACGTACATATCAGACTAATCGACGATTATTTTATAATAAAATTGAATGTAAATTTTATTTACATGCAGATCCTTAGAGCTTTAAATGGATCCGGGTTTACCAACATTTCGAGAGGCCCATGCCCTTTTGTTTCACGAGTATCAGGAAATTTCTAACGAATTTCACAGTATCTTTAAATTTAGTTTTAACTTGTAAGCATCTTATAAATGTCTAATATAATGTATTTCAGTGGAGGACAGCAAAGAAGGGTGTCGTTTGCAGTGGCGCTGTTGAACAATGCAAAAACCCTGCTATTGGACGAACCAACTGTAGGCCTCGATCCTTTACTTACAAGCCAGTAATTAAACTCACATTTAAATAATTATTTTAATTAAATCTTATCATTTAAAATACATTTCTTAAAAACAGAAAGAAATAAACCAATCCCTATAATTTGGAGACATTTTAGTTTTAAATTGAATATCACAATCATTCATTTCAACCATCTGCGCTTCTTAAATTTTGCTAAACTGTTACTTTAATGATATTTGACATTTTTTACTCAGCGGGTCATAGCTTGACAACAATGGCGATTTCATTTTGGATATTTACCCTTAGTTGGTCAAGGATTTGGGCTGACAAAAATATAACACCTTTGCCTTGAGCCTCATAAAAAAATTCCGCGGTTTCAAATCTTGTGACCGCCTGAGTAACGTTCCGAATTTAAGGTAACCGTAACTGCTACATCCTCCAAGAAGAAAGAGGGCTTCCACAATGCCGAAACTGGCAACTTCACACCCTATTCTTAGCCTGTTTCTATGTCGTGGTCTTTCATGCAGTTCATTTGGATTCTATTCTGACCAATACCTAATATTTTGATAGCTAACACAACCGCTCAAATTAAAATTGCCTTACCACTAATCGACAAAACTTGAAGAATTTATTAACTCGCGATTGTGGTTTACGGAGCTAATTTCGGTTAAAAAATTCGTCGATACCTTTTTTGAAAAATATTTTTTTAAAGATTTTTTGGGGAAGTACATTTGGAAGCTAAAATTAATTTCTTGATTTCGCCTCGGGATATGATTCTTCAGTGCATGGTTGCCGTATTTTGTCCAAATCGGCCCAGTAGTGAGCCCAAAAACACGCATGTGCACAGGCGACGGTTCAAGTAACAGTAAATGGATATTATTATTATTAATAATAACACATATGAATATGTGTATAACAAATTATTGTTTTATTTATCAGACGAAGTTTACACTTTTATTAGTACATAATATGAAAAATGCTTTTCAGGATATGGGATTATTTGTATATGACAACAAGAAACGAGAATAGAACAGTCATAATAACAACGCATTACATAGACGAAGCAAGGCATTCAGACAAGGTAATAATACGTTCATTTACACACACCCTAATTAAGTGTAGTAAAAATTTTATTTGGCCAAGACAATAGCCATAATTGAGTGTAATAAAGCATTCCCCAAAGCTACTGATTTGAAATTGAGTGAGCAAACAATGAAACACATTATTTATAATTTAAGTAGAGATTAGGTTTATGTTCGCCACACATATGTTTATCTATTGTTCAATGTTTCAACACAACTACACAATTTACGATTACTTTTGTTTTATTACCTATCCAACAACACAATGTGCGATTAACACAATTAAATTTTTTTTAAATTTTGTTTTATCACCAATCAAAATGCAAATTTTACACAACATTAAAAATGGTGGATTTCCCGGCTTGTTTGATCTGTCCTTGTTGATAGTACTTAATAATATAACAATGCTCGACTACGTATTTTTTTAATAAAGTGCTGTTAGATTCTTCAGTAAATGTAGGTATATATAGCAAATAAAACTATTGTTGGATATCGTAATATTGACCAATAGAGTACAAAATACATACTTCAAAGACAAAGAATTACATATCCATTACATTTAATAATGATATGAAATTAAGAAACAACCCTTAGTTTTATTTAGGGCTCTACATCTTTGGGTTGAGACATATTTGATTGGCATTCTATGACGTGATTTAATTTTTATAGTTAGTAACTTGTGGCTTCACTATGCGCATGATTCTGTAATCTACTCCATGTAATCTCAAGAAGTTTTGTCTGCACATTAACCAGAAATACAAAATGACCATACATTTTTAGTCTGTATGCATGCACTCTGTGCACGTTTGACTTTATAAGCACAGAACTGATGGAACTCGATTTATTTAGCTTTATCATGTGAACTTTATCATGTAATACTATATTGCATGCTATGGCTTCCCCAATGCAAAGTTTAAGCATACAGTCTGTGCCAAACGAGAATTAATGTGTTGACAGTGTGGGAAATCGAGTGACACACAGATTGGCTAACTTCTGGGGGAAAAAATAAAGCCACTACATTTACCTTCGTATATGGTTATCTAGATGGCAAATATTGACCACTCATTGGCTCCCTACCGCATTTGCTAGTTTTTCCCGCGCTGTCAACTCACTAACTCTCGTTTGGCACAGACTGTAGACCTTTCCGCAGTTCTATAAATTTCCTTTTAAAAAGACTAACTTCTTCTTTTACTAGACTTATTCTAATAATCGTTTGAAGTTATTAATGCATTTTAATATATTATTTCTTTATTAATATTATTATTTGTTTTTCAGATAGGTTTCATGAGAGACGGGAGAATCTTGGAGGAAGGAGAACCCAATGCATTAATGGACCAGTATGGTTGTACAAATTTAGAAGATGTTTTCATATTTCTTTGTAAAGCCCAATCATCGGATCAAACGATATTCAATCCAGTTGAAGTAATTAAATATTTGTTTGAATGCTTTTGTATTTATTACATTAAGTTATATTTTATATCAAGAGATAAAGCAGTTTTGATTCCACTGGATGTATGAGAATTCCCGGAGACTAATACACAGATGAAGTCAAAATAGATGCTTAAACATCATTAATAGGTAGGAACCTTCTGTTTAATGGTTTAGAGGCAGGTCTGTGTTTGCTTCATTAAAGTTTTACAATTTATAAGATGAATTCATTAAAAATAGTAATAATAATTATAAAATAAATTAAAAATTTCATTCTTATTTATTTAAAAAAATAAAAATAAAAAATAAATCTACACTTATTTTAATAATACACAAATATAACTACAGGTAAATTTCTGCTTATAAAAAGTAACTAAAACTAAAGGTCAGTAAAAAAATACTAATAGTTCAGTAGAAAAAAGTTAAAAAGGGATTTACGTCATTCTTATGAGGTATTGGTAGCTGCAGTAATTTGTAGATGAGTTGAAGAATAAGAAACTGATTTAGCAAGCACATTGTTGTTTCTTCACATTTGACGTGACACCCATAAAGTTTCGGAAAACAAAAAAGAATGACTGAGCCTTACCATGGTTCTTGGGGTTCACCTATAGTTATCGTAAAGAAAAAGGAATTAGCTGTAAAGACTACAGATCAGAAAGTTAAATGCAGTTACCTTGAAAGACGCCCAATACCACGGATAAATGACATTTTAGATGATTTGGATCTAAGTGGTTCAGCACATTATACCTAAAGAGTGTATACAGGATAGGCAAGTTTTGTAATAAATGCGCAAAATCGAAAGAAAACATCCATTGCAGTGGGAAAGGTTGTCTGCCGATTCTAGGAGATCTATGTCTATAATTAAGAAAGGTTACTTAAATAAAGGTGTCATTAATATTGATTTTTATCAATTTTATAACGGGTCTACGATAAACCCCGAACTTTGTTTTTATATCTACCGTTCGAATTTTATTATCAGTCCCTGGATATATTTTTTTAATTATACCTGTTAATCAAATATTTCTAGGCTGTCCTTCATCCTTTAATCTGACAATATCACCAACGTTAAGCGATGTTCCATCTTTCCACCATTTCTTCCTTCTGGATAAACTAGGAAGGTATTCCTTCAACCAACGTTTCCAAAATTGGTCAGCCAAGCTTTGGGATATGTTCCATTGTTTCTTTATGTTTATATTCACGTTAAAGTTCGGTATTGTGCATTTTGTACCCACTAGGATGTCATTAGGGGTAAGGCTGACAGGATCTTCATGGTTTACTGAAACATAGGTTAGTGGTCGACTGTTTATTATATTTTCCACTTCACAGAGCACTGTAGTTAGAGTTTCTTTCTTGATAAGTTGTTCATTAAGGATTGTCCTGAGTGCTGTTTTCACACTACGCACTAGTCGTTCCCAAGAACCTCCCATGTGCGGGGCAGCAGCTGTTATGAATCTCCATCTCACACCCTTACCTTCACAAAATTTACCTATGTTGTCACTGTCTAGCTCTCCAATAGTTCTACTAAGTTCCTTCTCCGCGCCACGAAAGTTTGTCCCGTTATCTGAATATATGTCATTTGTGTAGCCTCACCGCGCTGCCATTCTTCTAATAGCCATTATGACTCCATCTGATGTTAATGATGATGCGACTTCAAGGTGGACTGCCCGAATAGATAAACATGTGAAAAGAGCCCCATACCGCTTTTCTCGTCGACGGCCGATCTTGACTTCCAGAGGCCCGAAATAGTCAAGGCCTACACACGTGAATGGTCTTGAGTAATTTGTAACTCGACATTTTGGTAATGGTGACATCTCTGGAACCGATGGTCTTGACTTGTCTTTTTGGCATTTCACACACGTATATCTGCAACGTCTTACAATTGGTCTAATGTTATTTATCCAAAATCTTTGGAAAAGTGTTTAGTTTAGTGAGTCTGTGTTTAGGGTCAAGTATGATTGGTTTCTTCACTTCTAAGTCCAGATCAGGGCTGAGAAGCAGTCTACTATTTAAGTGAATTAATCCCTCTTCCATCACAGGGCTCAAACTAAAAAGATCACTCTTATTAGAAACGGAATCACCTTTAGCTAACTGCTTGTACTCTTCTTTAAATGACTCTTGTTGTGCTAGCTTCAAACATTCCACTTCTGCTTTTTGTAGCTCCTCAGCAGTCAAATATTTATCTGATATTTTTGTCTTTGTCTTATTTACCTTATTAATAAATCTTAAGACCGAGCCCATACAACCTACTACTCTTGCATACTTTGAGAAGCGACTAAATTCAATAATGGGTGTCTGTTTATCTATCACAAATACTAATTCCTTCTTTGTCTCGATATCCATAAACCGTGATTTAAGGTCCATGTCTTCTTTAGGTTTAGGCCAAGAGTCTTCATTATTTTTCAGGAACGATGGGCCGTTCAACCACCTCACGGATTCAAGTTATTTGATGTTCACATCTCTTGTGGCCTCGTCTGCTACATTATCTTTAGAACTGATCCATCTCCAGTCCTCCCTACATGTAAGTCTTTGTATTTCGTCCAATCGTCTAAACACGTACTGCTTATATCTAGCTGGGTCTGAATTTATTCTGTACCATGTTATTGTTGAGTCAGTCCAGTATACAGTTTTGTTAATAGTCAAAGTATGTCCTTTAATAATAAATTCTTTTAGTCTGGCAGCTAGCACAGCTGCCTGCAGCTCTAGACTAGACGAGGTATAGTCATAGGTTTAGTGGGTGCTACACGAGCTTTAGAAAAAATAAATGTCGTCTCCACATTCCCTTTTACATATTCAAGTCTCAGATAGGCTACGGCTGCATATGCCCGGCTACTAGCATCGCAAAATATGTGAAGTTGTGTGTCTTTTAAGTCTGATTGATCACTTCTGTAACATCTAGGTATTCTTAATGTTTTAATTGTTTTTAGTTCACATATCCACCTTTGAGGGATTTACGTCATTCTTATGAGGTATTGGTAGCTGCAGTAATTTGTAGATGAGTTGAAGAATAAGAAACTGATTTAGCAAGCACATTGTTGTTTCTTCACATTTGACGTGACACCCATAAAGTTTCGGAAAACAAAAAAGAATGACTGAGCCTTACCATGGTTCTTGGGGTTCACCTATAGTTATCGTAAAGAAAAAGGAATTAGCTGTAAAGACTACAGATCAGAAAGTTAAATGCAGTTACCTTGAAAGACGCCCAATACCACGGATAAATGACATTTTAGATGATTTGGATCTAAGTGGTTCAGCACATTATACCTAAAGAGTGTATACAGGATAGGCAAGTTTTGTAATAAATGCGCAAAATCGAAAGAAAACATCCATTGCAGTGGGAAAGGTTGTCTGCCGATTCTAGGAGATCTATGTCTATAATTAAGAAAGGTTACTTAAATAAAGGTGTCATTAATATTGATTTTTATCAATTTTATAACGGGTCTACGATAAACCCCGAACTTTGTTTTTATATCTACCGTTCGAATTTTATTATCAGGCCCTGGATATATTTGTTTAATTATACCTGTTAACCAAATATTTCTAGGCTGTCCTTCATCCATTAATCTGACAATATCACCAACGTTAAGCGAAGTTCCATCTTTCCACCATTTCTTCCTTCTGGATAAACTAGGAAGGTACTCCTTCAACCAACGTTTCCAAAATTGGTCGGCCAAGCTTTGGGATATGTTCCATTGTTTCTTTATGTTGATATTCACGCTAAAGTTCGGTATTGTGCATTTTGTACCCACTAGGATGTCATTAGGGGTAAGGCTGACAGGATCTTCATGGTTTACTGAAACATAGGTCAGTGGTCGACTGTTTATTATATTTTCCACTTCACAGAGCACTGTAGTTAGAGTTTCTTCCTTGATAACTTGTTCATTAAGGATTGTCCTGAGTGCTGTTTTCACACTACGCACTAGTCGTTCCCAAGAACCTCCCATGTGCGGTGCTGCAGGTGTTATGAATCTCCATCTCACACCCTTACCTGCACAAAATTTACTTATGTTGTCACTGTCTAGTTCTCTAATAGTTCTACTAAGTTCCTTCTCCGCGCCACGAAAGTTTGTCCCGTTATCTGAATATATTTCATTTGGGTAGCCTCGCCGCGCTGCCATTCTTCTAATAGCCATTATGGCTCCGTCTGATGTTAATGATGATACGACTTCAAGGTGGACTGCCCGAATAGATAAACATGTGAAAAGAGCCCCATACCGCTTTTCTCGTCGACGGCCGATCTTGACTTCCAGAGGCCCGAAATAGTCAAGGCCTACACACGTGAATGGTCTTGAGTAATTTGTAACTCGACATTCTGGTAATGGTGACATCTCTGGAACCGATGGTCTTGACTTGTCTTTTTGGCATTTCACACACGTATATCTGCAACGTCTTACAATAGGTCGAATGTTATTTATCCAAAATCTTTGGAAAAGTGCATTTACAATGGTTTCTTGCCCTTGATGTGCAAACTTAACATGATAGTCAAGCACGAGTAGTTTAGTGAGTCTGTGTTTAGGGTCAAGTATGATTGGTTTCTTCACTTCTAAGTCCAGATCAGGGCTGAGAAGCAGTCTACTTTTTAAGTGAATTACTCCCTCTTCCATCACAGGGCTCAAACTAAAAAGCTCACTCTTATTAGAAACGGAATCACCTTTAGCTAACTGCTTGTACTCTTCTTTAAATGACTCTTGTTGTGCTAGCTTCAAACATTCCACTTCTGCTTTTTGTAGTTCCTCAGCAGTCAAATATTTATCTGATATTTTTGTCTTTGACTTATTTACATTATTAATAAATCTTAAGACCCAGCCCATACAACCTACTACTCTTGCATACTTTGAGAAGCGACTAAATTCAATAATGGGTGTCTGTTGTTGGTCCATCACAAATACTAATTCCTTCTTTGTCTCGATATCCATAAACCGTGATTTAAGGTCCATGTCTTCTTTAGGTTTAGGCCAAGAGTCTTCATTATTTTTCAGGAACGATGGGCCGTTCAACCACCTCACGGACTCAAGAGATTTGATGTTCACATCTCTTGTGGCTTCGTCTGCTACATTATCCTTAGAACTGATCCATCTCCAGTCCTCCCTACATGTAAGTCTTTGTATTTCGTCCAATCGTCTAAACACGTACTGCTTATATCTAGCTGGGTCTGAATTTATTCTGTACCATGTTATTGTTGAGTCAGTCCAGTATACAGTTTTGTTAATAGTCAAAGTATGTCCTTTAATAATAAAGTCTTTTAGTCTGGCAGCTAGCACAGCTGCCTGCAGCTCTAGTCGAGGTATAGTCATAGGTTTAGTGGGTGCTACACGAGCTTTAGAAAAAATAAATGTCGTCTCCACATTCCCTTTTACATATTCAAGTCTCAGATAGGCTACGGCTGCATATGCCCGGCTACTAGCATCGCAAAATATGTGAAGTTGTGTGTCTTTTAAGTCTGATTGATCACTTCTGTAACATCTAGGTATTCTTAATGTTTTAATTGTTTTTAGTTCACATATCCACCTTTGCCACTGAGGTACCAACTCTCCACTGACAGGCTCATCCCAATCTGTATAGGTCTTCCATACATCTTGCATCATTATTCGACCTTGAATTGTTATGGGTGATAAGAAACCTAATGGGTCAAATAACGACATTATCAATTTTCGTGCTTGTCTTTTAGTTGGCAAAGTGTTCAATCGTGAAGAAAAGTAGATAGGCTTCTTACTAAGCAGATCCTTAAACTAAGAGTCTTCGTTGAAGTCTTAATTAGATATTGTTCACTAAGAAGACATCTAGGCATTCTGAACTTAAACCCAAATATTATAGTTTTCGTTGGGTTGACATTTTTGGGTGGACTAGCTTAGTCACGCGAACGAAAACAGAGCGGAGTCAGCTAGACTCCGCTACAGTCAGCTCGGCTCCAATCCGCTTTCGGTTGCCACACCCCTTGGACTCAACTTCACGCTCAGCTTCTGGTGGCCGATCGGCCTTAATATTTATATTTTCATTATGTGTATATTTTCTTTTCAGCCACAGACTAAAAGAACTAGCAAAGATGATACCAAATCAACCTACAATTATAAAACTGAATTGTTTAATTTCCATCGATTCAAAGCCCATGTTTACAAAGACTTTCTTTGGATCAAGAGAAATATATTGTAAGATTTTTTAATTTATTTAAATTTTGATATATTTACGTTAAATAGCCTTTTAAAAGAAGTTCAGTCTCCGTAACCAAAAATGTTATTCGTTTATTAGTTACCTCATTGAGATTACTCTGTATATACAACTCACACACATACTGACACAATTAATATAATATTATAACAACTGACTCCTAATTTTATATAATATTTTTTATTTTTACAGACTTTTGCTTATTTTGCTCTTTCTGCCTATCTACATACCGCTGTTGTTTTGTCGGATCTTTGGCACCTATCCGAATGATTTAAAGATTGGATTGGCAACAGAAGAAATTGCTTTTGCAACTAATGACAATATTTGCTCACCTCATAAATATGTAAGATATGGAAATGCAGACCAATATTTCAATAACTGCAGTCTACCCCAATCACTTTCCTGCCAATATTACCAGAAACTTAAAAAGAAGTTTGACGTGGTAAGGTTTTTTTTAGTTCTAAAACTTACTTAGGGAATTTTCTTCTTTAAACTGTTACTCCTCTATAAAAACGGAAGTTTGATATTCCTTTGTCCCAAAGTACATAATGACTAAGCATCTCTTTGATAGTTTATTTAGTCATAAAATAGTTATTTTAGTCAAAGGCAATTCTAATCTAAAAAAAAACGTAAAGCAGTAACAATCTAAAGAATTACCCTTTTATATATACATATAT
>KZ653023.1:54635-67729 GCA_001010745.2 Gerris buenoi | reverse complement strand
GGGGGGGGGAGCTATGGTGAAGCTCATGCAGCCACCTCCACGTGGTGAGTTCTCGTAATTATTTTTTACTTCTTTTTTTTAAGCAGTGTCAAAAAGCTGAGTATCTGCAGGAACTTAACTTAGTTACCAATTTTTTAAAAAAATATATAAAAAACTATATATGTCTAATTATCGCTATCTGATTAACCAACATTTTTTTTATTTTAAGTAGTTATCTATCAATCGTCAGTATTATGGATTAAGTAATAATACGTTTTTGTTATAAATAATTTAGTAGTGTTGCGGAATTAGTATACATACATAGAAAATACGGAAATTTCGAAATTTTCAAACTTTGGGGCCACCGCGCACCACCTAAATAGGGTCCGATGGGGCCCAAATTTTTTGAGTCATGTTTTCAACCCACTTGGCCAGTTTTTATCACATTGATTTGTTGAATTTCCCAAACTTTGTTTTTTCGACCCACCCTAATGACTACAGTCTGTGCCAAATGAGAGTTAGTGCGTTGAAAGCATGGGAAATTGAGTAACACACAAATTGGCCAACATCTGAGAGAAAAAATAAAGCCGCTAAATTTAAATTCTTATATGGTTATCCAGAGGGAAAAATCTTGAGCTCTCATTGGCTCCCCACCTCATTTGCTAGTTTTTCCCTCACTGTCAACACACTAACTCTCGTTTGGCACAGACTTTATAAGTAAAAGGAATGATTATTTTTTCACCCAGAAATTTCAGTGATACTCTTTTGAAGGTCGGATAGGACAAAAAGCTTTTTTTTATTTTCTCCTCTGAAAATTTAGTGCTTAGACCATAGAAGTTCTTCTGTCTTACAACAGTACATACAATAGTAGTAAGTAAATGTACTACTTAAATAGTAAATCATGACTTTCTGGTGGTAGAAAATTGGGAAGGTTCAGAACTAATTTAATATTGCTCAGAACCTAAACAGGATAGTAGGAAGATTAGAAGGGTTCAAAACTTCAAAAAATAAATTAAGGTCTAGGATACTGAAATGGCTAATTTAAATGAAAATGACCCATAAATATACCTACATTAATTAAACCTGAAAGAAAAGTTTAATAATTTGCACTTACACACGTTCTTGTGCAAGTAGAGGCACAATATGCATCAAGCGAGCATCAAATGGATTAGCAAGCCTCGGATCATCTGGCATGTTGAGGTCTGATAATATTGTGTTGTAATACTCCTACAAAGAAAACAAACAAAACAATAAAATTGACACCTAACTAAGTAACCCCAAGGAGGTGCAGCAAGCCTGTCACAGGGCATACAATACTTAACATGTATTTCCATTTATAGTGGTTAAAAAAGTTTGTCTCTTAATAAGGTGTAGGCCACATTTCGATCTCGCCGGTCATTTTCAAGCCTAGTTAACTTTTTTTGAGAAATACTTTCTCATATAATGAGAAAAAGTATTGGGATGACACAAAAATTCGATTTAGAGATTTCGATGGATTTACACGTTTTGAGGTCCCCTGAGTCCAAAAAAGTGGGTTTTAAAAAATGACTGACTGTCTGTCTGTCATCTGTGCAGACGCCTGGAGCCTTAACTACTGGACCGATTATGACGAAATTTGACATACAAGTTCAGAAAAATCATACTCCGAGGCGAAATTGAGAAATGAATTTTAACTCAAAATTTGAGGGCGCTACCCCCCAAAAACCCTGAAAAAACACGAAATAAAATTATTTCTCGAAAACGGTTCCGACGATTTTGATTAAAAAATTCTAAAATGTAGTCCATTTAAATACGAATCTACTGATATAAGCCGTTTTCCCGGGAAAAATCTAGTTCCTGAGATAATAGCTTAAAACGCGGATGGAGAGAGCCCGGGTTCGATTCCCCGCCCGGGAGAAGTTATTTTTATGATATTTTTGATGAAATTTCCAATAGTAATTAAATGTACATATATGACAAAGTTTGTCTGAGTTGTCTCGGACCGATTTTTTTCTTTACGAACCATATATATTTGCTATTGCGGTCTGAAACGTCGCTTACACAATATTTTTAGAAGTGAAAACAAAGTACTATTGTATTGATCTGCATAGATGCAATAGTATATTGATGTTAGAAAGTGTTCGATTTGTCGGATTAATGTTAGTGGTGTTTTATTGATGTTAGAAAGTGTTCGATTTGTCGGATTAATGTTAGTGGTGTTTATAGAGGTGGTTAGAGGTGGTTAGAGGTGGTAAGAGGTGGATAGAGGTGGATAGAGGTGGTTAGAGGTGGTAAGAGGTGGTTAGAGGTGGTTAGGGGTGGTTCGAGGTGGTTTGAGGTGGTTTGAGGTGGTTAGAGGTGCTTTGAGGTGGTTAGAGGTGGTTTGAAGTAGTTAGAGGTCGTTAGAGGTTGTTTGATGTGGTTTGAAGTGGTTAGAGGTTGTTAATGGTGGTTTGAGGTGGTTAGAGATGGTTAGAGGTGTGATCTCTAACAAACTCTAACTTTTAGGGAGGGCTCCTAACTGACAACCCTAAGATGTATTGACATTGTTAATTATTCTAATTTACAAAGTTAGTTTGATTTATAAAGTTTTAATCGGAATATTTAATAAATGGTAGTGTACATCATTTGAAAAGTTTTCTTGTAAATTATCGAGTCTAGTTTTGAGTTAGTTCTCTGCAGGACACGTATTCGCTTCTAAAGCCAAATTACATAGAGAAGGTTCCTCGCTGAATCCTTGTCGGCCCACTTATCGCCTGAATCCTCTGCTAAGACCCCTTCCAAGGATGAAAAGGATCTAAGATGTAGGGTGTAGATCCTGGGAAAGGATTTCGCCTTTGTTCCCCCTTTAGCTGGATGCAGAGACGTGACGCGAATATCTAGGGGGGTTTAGATGCCCGATGTATACGTCACAAGGGAGGGGGTAAGAAGAGGATGGGGTAAGAAGAGACTGGGGTAAGAAGAGGATGGGGTAAGAAGAGACTGGGGTAAGAAGAGGCTGGGGTAAGAAGAGGCAATGTCCGCACGTGAGTTGAATCCGATGGAAATTTGGTTAAAGAATTTTTTATTGTTCACTTTGCTATCTCGAGATCTCGAGAAGAAAGGTCCATCCACAGCTTCCTTGCACCAATTTCCGTTTTCTCTCCTCCTTTACCCCCTCCATTCAACAATTTTCTTCACAAATCATTCGTTTTTCCGCCTTACTAAACTTTTCGCCTTCGGAAGAAGAAAAAGTAAAATTACGTTTTGCTATTCGTCCAATACATCATGTACTATTCATCAAGATACACTATAAATATATATTGAATTTAATATTATCATGTTTTGTCGATCTAACCCCATGAATGTAAATTTATTTAAAGCAATAAATGGTAATAATAATAATAACATTATATATAGAAAGATGAAATGTACATCAAGTCAGTTTCTGGGGGTATAGAGAAAGCATAGTGAATCAAATATGTGGCTCAAATATTGGCCACAGTACGTGGTGCTAAAAGTGCCTAGCGAGAGAAAGTGGTTTAGAAGTGGTTAGTGGTGATTGAAGGTTGTTAGAGGTGTTGATAGTCGTTTAGAAGTGGTTAGTGGAGATTGAAGGTTGTTAGAGGTGTTGATAGTCGTTTAGAAGTGGTTAGTGGTGNTTAATTCTGTTCACACCTTAGGTATCAGTACATGCATGTTAACAAGAAACAAGTTTAGGAAGCGAACAATTTTCATTTTTATTTTAATCTTCATCCATTTTCCTTCGGACTCGACCGATTTGCGTGTTTCTTAGCTGCAATATGATTTTCTTTTTCTTCGGACTTCAGCATAGTTTGCTGCAATATGATTTTCTCTTTCTTCGGACTTCAGCATAGTTTGCTGCAATCTGATTTTCTCTTTCTTCAGACTTCAGCATAGTTTACTGCAATCTGATTTTCTCTTTCTTCAGACTTCAGCATAGTTTGCTGCAATCTAAGTTCCTCGTATACATTTTTTGTCTTCCGTCCTTTTTTCTCTTCTTACTCTGTATTAGTAGTTTTTTTTTACATTTTCTAGCTGCTACATTTCGTGTATTTCTTAAGTTATCCGTTGAAGTTCCGCAACTTATCGACAGAAAGGAATTATTGTCATATTTTTGTACAAGTTAAGTATGAGTTAATAGATTAAAATCGTTCCGAGACAACTCAGACAAACTATCTCATGTAAGAGTTCATAATTACATAGCCCAGTGTTTTCCATTTGTTAGTTTTCGTAGGTACATTTAATCATTACTGAACATTTCATCAACATTTTCCATAAAAATAACTTCTCCCGGGTGGGGAATCGAACCCGGGCCTCTCTGTCCGGGTTTTGAGCTATTTTCTCAGGAAGTAGATTTTTCCCGAGAAAACGGCTTATATTGTTAGATTTAAGTGGACTACATTTTAGAATTTCTTAATCAAAATCGTCGGAACCGTTTTCGAGAAATATTTTTCTTTTTTTCACGTTTCTTCAAAGTTTTTGGGGGTAGCAATCTTCAAGTTTGGAGCTAAAATTCATTTCTCGATTTCGCCTCGGGGTATAATTTTTCTGAACTGTATGCCAAATTTCGTCCAAATCTGCCCAGTAGTTTAGGCTTCAGGCGTCTGCGCAACGCCTGAAACGGATGTAGTTCTAAGAATTTTTGAATTTGGAGACTTTTGTCTTTTAGAATGATGCCAATGATCCGTGGCCGCTGTTAAGCTCGGAAGCCAAATGTGAAACCTTATAAACGAAAAAGCATAAAAGCAATTTCTACCAGATTTTTATCCCACATAGAAAATCACTTTGGTTTTCTTCTTTTTCGTGTTCAAATCGATAAATGGTCATTACAAGACGGGAGGGGGGAGGGGGCTACCAACACATAGTGGCTGGTAAAAGTACGTGCCCAGCCTCCCAGAATAGAAACCTAGATGTTGTACTGTTTGTATCTATAGTTACTTAGACTTGANAGAAAGCATTTTTTTAATTATGTATTATGTTACAAAATATAACAACTGTATAAGATTTACTAACAATAAATATGGTTTTCAGCCTGAAGATGACCCAAAGAGGGGTCGAAATATCGCAAAAGTGAGCTTCTAATTTTTTCCTTAAGACCCTACTTACCAATAAGCACCAGATCAAGTTCCAACTGCTTTAGATGCTGCTTAACTTCATGATAACAAGAAAATAGAAGGAAAATAATGTCTTATCTATTTCGGCAATAGACGTTCATTTACTATCTACGTCCACGAAAAAGTAAAAACTGCTAGTATTTTGATCCACAATAAGCCCATTTTTGGGCACCTATTAATTTTAACCCTTTCCACCCGCATCCACATGCCCAAAAACCTTTTGCACTACACTCTACTATTTTTTATTGTTCGACTCGATTCCTTCCTGCTTAATGTCTACCGTTATACAGGATGAGCCGTGGGAAAAATACTTTTTCAAAATTACTCCAATATTTTTAGGTATAAAAAAAATATATATTTACAGAAATAAGTGTGCTACAACATGCAGTTTCACATCTTTATGTGTGAAAAATAATGTCATTCAAATGGAGTTCATCATTACGTTGAAAAATTTGGAGACCATCCCTGAAGTTCGCCTCTACTCTCTCCAACAGATCTTGATCGATTTCAGCGATGTTTTGCAGCTCGCAATTCGTCTAGTGAACGAGGTTTGGTTTCGTACACAAGAAATTTTAGAATACACCACAGGAACAAGTCACTCGTTAAATGGTCCGGAGAGCGAGGAGGCCATTGCATATCACCAAATCTGAAGATAATGTGATTATGGAACAGCCGTTTAACAACAGCCATCGACGCTCGGACTGTATGGGCAGTAGCTCTGCCCTGTTGGAACCAAACACGTCTTCTCAGTTCATTTTCAAACAAATTGTTAATCATAGTGACATAGCGATCTGATGTCACAGTCAAAGTGATTCCGTTTTCCTCAATAAATAATGACACCAAACTTTCCGATGGCACACCATATGAATTTGAGTGAATTTTCAGTGGCACAAGATCGAAAGTTTTGATGATAGACATTGACAGTCCGTTAAGGTGAAAATGAACCTCATCAGTCATGGTCAGAATTTTATCAGGCTCATCTTCCAAAACTTGGAACATTGCTTTAGCGAACGAAAAAAAAAGTAACCAAAAAAACCCTGCCACATTTAAAGACGCCACATAAACATAAATTATTAATTTAATAAACAAATGAAATAAAAAAGAACTCATATTAATTAGAACTACTATAACTTAAGCCAAAAAACTATAAAAGAACATAAAACTAAGTAAAAAGAATAAATAAATCTACAAACAAGGTGCCAATTAATTTTAATAAGCACACTTATTTCTAATATCGGTAAATTAATAATTGGAAAGGTAAGCATTATTACAGTTTTATTCTTGTTCAATTATTGTTATTTGTTTTAAAAAGTGTATTTTTTAACGTTGCGTTATATTATATATATTAGGTTAAGGAATAAACAAGTTAGAAGTGTAAAGTTATATTAGAGACGGGGCCCTCTCTCTAGGTGTTTAACACTTACTTAGGGCCCTCATCAAGTATTTTTATATTTATGTATTATACATTTAGTTATATTTATGTATTGATTTATGTATGTATTATTTCTGTTTGTTTGTTTTTGATATGATGGCAATATATATTATTATTATTACATCTAAATTGGGTCCCAAACAGGTTTTCAAAAATAATAAAAGCTAAAGCACGCATAAAGTTTTGTAACTGCATGTTGTAGCACACCTATTTCTAATAAGGTTCCTATTTCTAATAAGGTTTTTTTCACCAGCTCAATGTTCACCCAGCATTGTTTAAAAGGTACTTCTTTAGATTGTTACTCCCCTATATTGTTATAAATAAAAATAACTTTGACTAACTAACTATTAGGAAAAAGGGATGTTTAGTCCAATGTACTTTGGGACAAAGGAATATCCCCTTTCTGTTTTGATTGCAAAGGAAAATAGGGTTAGTTTTAAAGGCAGGTGATTGATTATTGGGGAATTTGACAATACTTCTAAGTCTTTAATTTGGTCGATTTCGGATAGTTTAGCCCAGATAAGATCCACGGTGCTTGCGCCTGCTACTGTAAAATTTGTAAAACTTCCCGGCCTATCTCTTTTACTCAAGTTATCGTCATCAGTAAATTTCGTGACGGTTATTTTGTGATTTGATTACTCAATTGTTTTAAGAACAAATACAATTAATTACAGAAGGTGTTCTTAAATTTCTCTCCGGGTTTAATCTGTTTATTGTTGTAGAATTTTTTCACGGAAATATATTAAGGAAAATGAGATATTTTCTGCAGTTACAGTTCAGTCCAAGTTATGATAATGGTATTTTCTGGTTGTGTAACGTATTCTGGGTTTATTGTTTGGGGGTAGTTACATTGTGTTATGATGGCTTAGTATTGTTTAGTTTCGACTCTTTAAGTACAGAGTATTTGTATTACAAAGTATGTGTCGGCCTAATTAAAACTTTACATTAAGCTAGGCTACTTATAACTCTAAGTACAAGAGGGAGGGACTTTGTGAAGGTACTTAAACTTGAAGTATTAAACAGATAACGAGAAGTACTTGAAAGTTAGGAAGGTAACTGTCAGGTTTATAACAATGTCTTCATCACCAAATATTTCTACTTTCTCCCGTCTCTGTTTATTCTTCTACACTCGAGTGTTTCTATTCTTATCTCTTCAAACACCTTGTTACAATTTTAAATTTATTCTCTTATTTCTTATAAAGTATTTAAGCTGTTGGAAACACAACTAAAATATCACGTTCTTAATTTCCTATTCTTTTATGTTAATTAACTTGAGGTGATACATTATAAAACATTAATCCATTTTGATTACCATTTGATCCGCTAGGAGCTCTGATATCAATTGATGTAAAATTTAGAACTTCGGCGATATATAGTGCAACATGTAAAAACCAATCTACCTCCTTTCTTAATTTCCTATTGTTTTATGTTTACCATGATTAGAATCATTGTCATTCTAGTGAGTTTTGGAACATGGCCACTCGAGCGAGGGTTTTGGACTATGATCATTTGAGCGACCATGAGAGAATTTGGTACAGCCTCTTAGATTTTAGATCTTTGGTTTGTATGTAAATACTCGACATCCCTAATGTGGTTTATTGGTGCCTGCGTAACCCATTGGGAAAAGTGATTGGCATTCAATTACTCAAGTTAAGCAGCAGTTGGATGGGTGTCCGTCTCTGGGTTCAATTCCCGAACCGGCCTTCCAGCTCAATGTTCACCCAGCATTGTTTAAAAGGTACTTCTTTAGATTGTTACTCCCCTATATTGTTATAAATAAAAATAACTTTGACTAACTAACTATTAGGAAAAAGGGATGTTTAGTCCAATGTACTTTGGGACAAAGGAATATCCCCTTTCTGTTTTGATAAGTAACAGACAAATGAAGAACATTTTGAACACCTTCTTTAGATTGTTACTCCCCTTATAAAAAAAACAGAGAGGAGTGACAATCTAAAGAAGTTACTTTTTTCACAAATTTAGGAAGCAACTCAAAAGAATAGCACTACTAGGTTTTGACCTGAAAAACCATAATCACCAGCACTCGGTTGATATAAATTTTAGGATAAGAGACATTTGTATGAAGACTTTGAAATTGATTAATGAGACACTTAAATGTTCATTAATAATAGTATCGAATTAATAATCTTTATAATGTGAGCAGATTAAATCAATATAAGACCATATTTGGGCTACTTTCGACAAACTATATAAATTTCTTAAAAACCGTAATAAGTACTTTTAAATACAAGGTGTGCGTTTGGGAAACGGACGTTTTTCAAATGAACAGGACTCTTATTATTTTTGGGTTAAAAAAAAAAAATTCAGAAATAGGTGTGCTACAACATGCAGTTACTAAACTTTATGTGTGCTTTAGCTTTTATTATTTTTGGAAACCTGCTTGGGACCCAATTTAGATTTGGCAGGGTTTTTTTTTTGGTTACTTTTTTTTCGTTCGCTAAAGCAATGTTCCAAGTTTTGGAAGATGAGCCTGATAAAATTCTGACCATGACTGATGAGGTTCATTTTCACCTTAACGGACTGTCAATGTCTATCATCAAAACTTTCGATCTTGTGCCACTGAAAATTCACTCAAATTCATATGGTGTGCCATCGGAAAGTTTGGTGTCATTATTTATTGAGGAAAACGGAATCACTTTGACTGTGACATCAGATCGCTATGTCACTATGATTAACAATTTGTTTGAAAATGAACTGAGAAGACGTGTTTGGTTCCAACAGGGCAGAGCTACTGCCCATACAGTCCGAGCGTCGATGGCTGTTGTTAGACGGCTGTTCCATAATCACATTATCTTCAGATTTGGTGATATGCAATGGCCTCCTCGCTCTCCGGACCATTTTACGAGTGACTTGTTCCTGTGGTGTATTCTAAAATTTCTTGTGTACGAAACCAAACCTCGTTCACTAGACGAATTGCGAGCTGCAAAACATCGCTGAAATCGATCAAGATCTGTTGGAGAGAGTAGAGGCGAACTTCAGGGATGGTCTCCAAATTTTTCAACGTAATGATGAACTCCATTTGAATGACATTATTTTTCACACATAAAGATGTGAAACTGCATGTTGTAGCACACTTATTTCTGTAAATATATATTTTTTTTATACCTAAAAATATTGGAGTAATTTTGAAAAAGTATTTTTCCCACGGCTCATCCTGTATAACGGTAGACATTAAGCAGNTTAGAAGAATATATTATTTTTATAATAATTATCGTAATACGTGTAAACTTTGATTATTTACATAATTGTAAATAAGTCTTTTTCTTTTACTAAGCACAATGAATAAATTATTATAAAAAAACAACTGTGTTCTTAGAGAATGTTGGAA
This sequence comes from Gerris buenoi, assembly GCA_001010745.2. NCBI lineage: Eukaryota > Metazoa > Arthropoda > Insecta > Hemiptera > Gerridae > Gerris > Gerris buenoi. Next base: position 57,873 of record KZ653023.1, on the reverse strand, counting down.
ATGCATGGAGAAATAATCTCACATCTCTGGGAATCGAACCCCAGTTTCCAATCATTCTATAATAAATTAATTACTCCTTTTTTAAAACCAGAAGTAAATATTTATATTTTTGTTTCATTAATTATCTATCATTCAACATGCATTCAAGCCTTATCTTTGTTTGTTTATGAAATCTAGTTTATATAGTAAATAAATAAAAATTGTTATTCATATTATATTTGCATGCTATCAGTGTTCTTTACACAAAACTACATTTTTGATCTAATTGTAAACAAAAACAAATTATATCTACAAGGTTATTTTACGATGTTTTGTAATTTAGCGGGGTTATGTTTTAACTTATTTTATGGATGTAATTTTATGCGATTCTTTTGTACAAGCTTGTAGCTTAATACAAATAAATATCTTATCTTATCTTATCTTAACTTGAGTAAAAGATGACTGAGTTTGTTGAAATTTGGTAAACATGTTCATTTTATCAATGCCCAGGCTGAGTTCGTTGGACAACGTTATCCGCCCAAGCGTTCGCACGCGCAACGCTCGCGTAAACATAAGCTTCAAACATTTTAGGACAGTAAAAAATGTTATCGACAGCATTATGGAAACCTGTTCCTTGACTTGTTTTGTTTATTTTTGTTATATGTCAAAATGTCACTTTGTTTTGTAAATATGGAAAATAAAATCACGGTTTTTGTGATTAAAATTGATCTGAGATGACGCTTATTTCAATATATTAGGTATAATACAATAATACTGCGTACTTAATCCAAGAAAAAAGTCTAAGTTCATCTATTTAATGAGACAAACAACTTTTCAAATATATATATATTTTTTTTTAAGTAAAACGAACACTGACTCTGTTATGAAGTGATAAAGATAGTTAAAGTGTACTCGTGTACTTGTTAACTTCGGTACAGACGGTACAGTATGTAAACGTCGGTACAGACCTAAAAAAGACTGTACAAACAGTTTACTGCTTTTAATTTTGTCTCTTTTCTGACTCCGCCATGTAGGGGAGACCGGGGCACAGAGGACCTCCGGGGCACAGAGGTCCATTGAGTTTTTGGATTGTATAGTGGCGCTACTAAGAGGAAATCTGTATGATCTATTAGAGTTAGTTTGTTTCTAGACGTGAGCAATCACTAGCAGAATTAACTAAGTTTAATCAATTTTACACACTTTTTTCAATTTTCAAGGAAAGTGATCTAATATTTACGTTATATAAAATTAAATATAACATTATTTTGATACAGGATTTTTAAACAAATTAACTGTATCTGATAAACTTCGGTCTTGAAATTTTTAATGTAAATTGTTTTTCATTTGTTTAAGTCTGTCGTGTATCTTGTCAAAAAAAGTTTTTTAGTGACACGTGGCTTGGGGCACAGAGGACCTTAGTGGTATGGGGTACACCCCATTTTGTTATTTGAATTTGTAAAGAATGGGCACATGATTCTTGCGCCGGGGCTGAAGATGGCAATGACAATATTGTTTGTATCGCTACTGCCAAATAAAAATTAAAATTAAAAAATAATTGTAGAATTTAATATGTTGTTCTATAAAACATCGAGTGGTCCTATGTGCCCCTGTACCTGGGACACATAGGACCAATCGACTTTTTGAAGAAAAAATAAAAATAAAATACTTATAATGAAATATGAACTGTGAGTCGAGGAACACTTCGAGAAATGTATATTCTTAATAAATACTTCTCATTTACATAATTTTATTAAATAATGCTGAAGTTATCTGAACAAAAAGCATATTAGGTCCTCTGTGCCCCTCCCCTACAGGTAGTTAGCAACTTATATGTACATAGCAGTGTTATTTTAAAAATTATAAGTAATGAAAAATGTAAGGAACTTAGTTCCTACTGAGTGTCCCGCGACGCCACACATATTTTTTTTTTTATCGATGTGGACCCAGCTAAATAGGAAGCGAGGATGCAATGTGCCATACAAATTTGCAAACTATAAATTATTATCTCCACTTTAATAATTGAAATAATTTATACAAATTTGATACTAATATAAATCTGGTTTGTCCGAAAGCAACATAAGAGGTGTATAAGATCATGATAACGATTACTAAAATTATAAGACAGTTTTACACAATAAGATGAGAGCCGGCGTGACCGTGTGGGTTAAATTACTTATCACGTCTGCTCGGCCATCACTGAATTATGAGCGGTACAAAATTAGGTTCGACTCTTCGCCGTGACACTCTGATTTATATGGCGGTACAATGTACAGAGGTATGATGTGTGAAGTGGCTGCAACTCTCCACCACGTGTATAGTAAAAAGGGCCTAAGTGATGGACTAATTACTAGATTCCAACAAGTGGTTCGTCCAACCCGTCTAGTACTAGTACTAGCACCTTACTAATACTACACAATAAATAGTGTGACGGCCAATTTACGCAGTGTGTTATACGGTAAGGTTTAGTATAATTTACTGTATCTCAGGTTTTTTCTCTTTCTAGTTCTTAGACAAGTAGTAGTAGTCTAGTACTTCCTACTAGAACGGGTAGGACGAACCACTTGTTCGAACCTTGCAATTAGGCCTCACTCAGGCCCTTTGTACGCCCCGTGGTGGAGAGTTCCAGTTACTTCACACATACATTTGTACATTGTACCGCCGAAGCGAGGATGGTGTGGTCATTTGAAAGCTATATAAGCGAGCGTCAAAGTGTGGGGGAAGAGTCCCCATATAGATTGTCCCTCGACCTGCTCCGTCCTCGAACTATGGATACCAATTACATCATCATGACACGGATCGGACCCTCATCAAAGAGTGGGGGAAGAGTCCCCATAAAGGGTGTCCCTCGCACCGTCCGCAATTCATTGATGCAATTCGGAGTATCATGGCAGGGGATCGAACCCACGACCTCGAGTTGCCTCGACTCAGTGATAGCTGCGCGGTGTTTTTAGCACCTCGGCCCCCCTGGCTCCCTAGTTCTTAGACAACATCCTTGAGTAAAACTCACTTTTTGCTTTCCTCTCCAAAAAAAAAACTCTTTTAACCAATTAGAGCAGCAACTTTCACCCTGCAAGAAGAGAAGACAGAGGAAAAAGAAAACAACACGTCTCACAAAAAAAGAAAATTTCTTAAGAACTTCATTTCCACGGAATCCTTCATATTGAAGAAAACTTAAGCAATCCTCTTTTTTTCCCACCTTGAAAACTGTTTTCCTCCGCTACAACACAAACCAAAAGAAAACAAAATAATAAGTCAGATC
>KZ653022.1:106082-119395 GCA_001010745.2 Gerris buenoi | reverse complement strand
GCACACTGGAAATGAGGGGGAGGTCCGTGGTTCGAATCCCGGCGCTGAAGTCTATTTTTCTCTGACTGTCTCCCTTTGTAAATAGTAATTATAATTTGATTTAAATTAAAATTTGAACGTTCCGTAGTATGAATACTACCAAAAACTTAAAAATTGAATTTATAATTGATTGTACTAAGTACAGGTACTAAATGAGTACTTTATACAAGCGTATTTCTCGGTCTAGTTATATTGTCATTTCTTGACTTCTAAGACATGTGGAAAAATTTGAAAAGCTTAATTCGGGATTAGGTATCGATATTTGTCAGTAGAAAGTATTCTTCAGTGTAGCTTAACCTGCTAGAGCACCCGCACCCTGGAAATGAGGGGGAGGTCCGTGGTTCGAATCCTGGCGCTGAAGTCTATTTTTCTCTGACTGTCTCCCTTTGTAAATAGTAATTATAATTTGATTTAAACCAAATAATTAAAAAAAACAAAAAAAAACATTTTCTTGTGTAACTTTCTTTTAGGTAAAATAAAAAGCTTTATTTACGTTATATACATTTTATTTTGTAATACGAGTTTAAACCCCTAAATAAATTGTAGTTATGCTGCAATGCATAACAGTCCAGTGTTGGGAGTAGAGATGTAAATGAAAAAAAACGGTTTCGTTTTTTTTCAAAATGTTCCGTTTTTTTATAAAAAAAACCAAGCCCCTCGTTTTTTTCACATTTCACGTTTTTTTTCAGATGCATTTTTTTTAAACTAATTTTTATTATATTAAGAGCTTAACTGGTGGTGATGGTTATTTAACACTATATAAGAAGCAAAATTCCATAAAGTACGGTTACACAGCTGCAAATTGTATTAGAAATGCTTTTGTCCTCGGATATTGGCTCCAGTTAATAGGCCAGATTTTTTAGGTATTAAAATATTTAATTTTTAAAATGGTTACAAAATCTTATCAGTTCATCCTCTGATGTCCAGGGTGTTTAGAACTACATAGTATTATTTATTTTGTAATAGGAGTATATTTAATCTTTTTATCAAATAAAATACTGTAAACAAGTGTATAATATTGATTGGTTACTAAAATTTGAGTAAATTTTTTATAGTACAAAATCAAAAAGTTGACAATAAAAAATCAGTTAATTTATTCGACTACTTACTGGTGTAGATTATTATGACAAGTTTTTTTTTTTTTTTTTTATCAAACATATTTTTATTTTATAATGTTTAAAATAATCTATAGGACGTATTTAAATTTAATTTCTGAAGTAAAATATTAATTAATGGTATTTTGATGATAAGCAACTGCCTTTTATGTTAAATACCAACCTTCTTTAGCATCGGTGAAAAAAAACATGCTCGTGAAAAAAAACATTAAAAAAACAAACAGATTTTATGTTAGAAAAAAAACGTCACTTGAAAAAAAAAACGTTTTTTTACATCTCTATATACAGCATACGACGTTACCAGAATACTAATAATTGCACTTGAAAATCTTAAAGGTAATAATTTGTGGTAAGAACTTGGACAAAAAATTATAAAAAGTGGTTTATATAAGATTTCAGATAACAGATTCAAACTTGATATCGAAATTGTAATTGGACAATAGTTCAGTTTTCATTAATGTGGTCATTGTGTGATATATTGATTTTTTTTTTTTATATTAAGCCTATCAACGTATAGTCACTACAGCTAACATAACATATCTTCTTTTAATTGTTTAAAGTGTTCAGTGTACATTTTCAAAAAATGCCAAAACAAATATAATATATATATATGAGAGATTTAGTGAGATGCGGTTTGAAGGAAAAAAAACTTGTTTACCAACAAGAATTGTCACGCGGGAGTCGGTACTGTAATGAACCTGATAACAGAAAAATATTGCATTTTGTAACGTCGACGAAACGTACAAAAGGTAGTTTACCGATGCGTACGTTGTAAACGATTCAGAGCTAAACCTATTGCAAGGGAGGCGGCCCACAGTGGGGCGATCCTATAGAAAATACTGGACATGGATGAAAAATTGAATTTCTGATAATAATTCCAAAAACTGTTGTGAGACCTTGCTTATTACTTGGTTATACAGAATACAGTTAATATTATTGAATATAATCGAATAGTTCCCTACAGTAACATTGTACAATGACATATTTGCCATTTGTTTTTTTAAATTGCTTTGTCATAAATAAAATTGTGTTAACTATAATAACTTTGATAGTTCCTTAATATGCATCATATATTAAAATAATTTGGTATAATGTCTTCTAAAGAATATAGGAACGCATACCCAGACTGCTTTTGTTATTTTAAAAACAAAAAAATAACTCAATTCTTCTAAAGACCTTTGTCCCCATTATATACAATATATTTCCCAAATATTCAGCTTCTTAAAGTAAAAGTGCCAAAGTGTGCCAAAGATTGGAGTTCACCTCTCTTTTATATACTTATTTATGAACAAGAAAAGCTTAAAATTATCTGCCCCTACCTGCCACCTTGCCCAGGGTGTCAACACATATATACACGTACATTAGTGCAAACACATACAATTTTAACTTTTTCTGTTATTTTCATTAGTTTGCTTTTTTGATTGATTAATTTTGTAATAATTAAATATTAGTGTAATATATTCTTATAAATTTTAGACATATATAAATTATAATAATAATAATAAATAAATAAATGATAACTAAAAAAATAAATAAAAAAAATAGTAGTAGTAAGTATAAACTATATTTTTATGAACACTATTTTATTTTCTTCATTATATTTATTTATTTATTTTTTTTTTTGTAAAACAGAATATTGTTGTTCTATAAATTAGTTTTCTATAAACCTATTATTTAGAAGTAAAACAAAGATAACAACATCTATAATGGTAAAAGTAATGGTCAGAAAAAAAGATCAGAAGAAAAAAATTGTTATTAATACCATAGATTTAAAAAAAAAAAAATAATAATAAAAAATGCGATATCCGATTTTATATTTTTTTAATTTTTAGTGCTACATAGTTGACTGATTATACTATACCGATAAACGGTTAGTATTTTAGGAACACAGTAGTAAACTTTTTGTGAGCCACCTATTAATAATAAGTTGATTATAAAAAGAATTAAAAAAAAAAAAAAAAAAACAAGCTTCTAATCGTATTCTTCTCAGTAAATCCTTTCATTTGATACCCATATCATGTGTGCACTTAAAAAATAACTAGTTCGCCATCTTGAACTGCCCGCCATGTTGGATTTAGAATGACTCTACTTAGCTAATCATGCATTGATATCCAAACTAAACGTGTATGCAAAATTTCAATACAATCGGTTGAGAATAACTGCTTTAAAATTCAGTTAAAAGATTTGACCCGAACATACATACATATACATACATACATACATACAAACATTGCGAGTTAAATAAAAGCTTGTAAAAACAAAAGGACAACAAACTGGTAAATTCGTTAATTTTTAGTCTATTTTTCGATAAAATCAAAAAAAGAATGAGATATGTCCTGCTAATTCTATATTTCACCCCACTGTGGGCCCCTTTACCGATTGGAAGAGTGCAAGATGCTGAAGTATTCCAAACAGGAGTGGATTTCGCTGGACCACTCATTCAGAGGTACAGGAACAAATATATACCGTAATACTCACATGTGCGGTTTACCGAGCTGTACATCTAGAAACCGTATCATCCCTAAAAACAAAAACATTTATCCAAGCCATGCAAAAATTTGTGCAGGAAGTATCGTCGACCGGAAGTGATTTACAGTGACAATGGGACCGATTTTGTGGGACTGACAACTACTTTAAAGGATTGGACTGGGAAGCAGTTAAAGGAAACACATCAAATATAATATGTTCAGCTGTGGTGTACAATTGTAGCAGTTCGCCGAAAGAAAATCTTCTGTCATATCACTTAATCAAGCTATAATATCGAACATATAACATTAAAATACTGTTTCTACATAAAGTGGATTCATCCAACTGCACGAAAAATTTGTTGTTATGAAATTTTCAAATTAAGGATTTTTCATTATCTTCTGGACATTTCATGCATACCGTAAGGAGTAATCACTGTGCGGAATACTTTGTAAAACTGGTTCAGGTTTCATTTTTATAAAAGTTTTTATTACCTCTTTTATTGCTAGTGGGCGATATTAATTTTTCACCAGTGGTAATGTGGATACCTGATACCCGGCTTTTGCAATTAACTAAGAAATATTGTAAGAGGCTTCTAATCCACCGGAATTATTTACCGAAGTTAAGATCCGCTTTAGAACAATAAGTATTTTTCTCCTTTAGATTCTTGAAATAATCAATAATCATACCTTTTAAATTTACCAACGATCCCCAATAGACCCCTGGAATACTATAGACCCTTTTTAAATTTCCATAGACCCCCAAGGCGCCTGGACCCCGTTGGGAACCTACCTAGAGTATAAGTGTAAGGATCTGGTTACCCCGCAAAACACTCGTGCATTGCTGGTTAAGTAAACCATACAACATTATGAGCCAATCTATACATCAGATCTAGGTACGTGGTACAACCTCTATAAACCTGGGTTTTAGAACGCCTTGTAAAACAAAATTTTTAGGGTTTGCTTAACCCGCAATGCACGCGTGTTTTGCTGATTAACAAAAACCTTTTATGTTACTGAGTGAGGGCCCCAAGTGATCTACTCTACCTAGTCGTCTCTTAAATACACATAATGTTTATCAACGCTCATAATCATGTTTTGTTTTATTCAGAGTATAAACCTTCTCCGGAAAATAGTGTTTTAATTAATTTAAGAAATAAATAAATAGCTGTTTCATTAAAATAGAATAAATAAATAATATGTGGAAAAGAATTTTAAATAATTTCAACTTTGACCGCGTTACTGTAATAACTGAAATATTTCTTACTTATAATGTACTATATTTTATATTTTTCACGATAATTCGTTTCACTTGAAAGAAAAAATAAACCTTGTAATTTCGTTTTTGATTTATTTTTTTGTTTGCACTATTTTTTGTATAATAGATTTGTGTTTTAATTATTAATATTACATTTATTATTATTATTATTTTTTTTTNAATAAGTATTTTTCTCCTTTAGATTCTTGAAATAATCAATAATCATACCTTTTAAATTTACCAACGATCCCCAATAGACCCCTGGAATACTATAGACCCTTTTTAAATTTCCATAGACCCCCAAGGCGCCTGGACCCCGTTGGGAACCTACCTAGAGTATAAGTGTAAGGATCTGGTTACCCCGCAAAACACTCGTGCATTGCTGGTTAAGTAAACCATACAACATTATGAGCCAATCTATACATCAGATCTAGGTACGTGGTACAACCTCTATAAACCTGGGTTTTAGAACGCCTTGTAAAACAAAATTTTTAGGGTTTGCTTAACCCGCAATGCACGCGTGTTTTGCTGATTAACAAAAACCTTTTATGTTACTGAGTGAGGGCCCCAAGTGATCTACTCTACCTAGTCGTCTCTTAAATACACATAATGTTTATCAACGCTCATAATCATGTTTTGTTTTATTCAGAGTATAAACCTTCTCCGGAAAATAGTGTTTTAATTAATTTAAGAAATAAATAAATAGCTGTTTCATTAAAATAGAATAAATAAATAATAAATAATAATAGGAGTGATTAAAAGTGCTAGAAAGAAAAAGGGAAAACAGTTAAAAGCAAATTATAATAAAATACAAAGAAATAAAAAATAAATAAAGAGAAAATAAATGAAAGCCTAAGCAAAGAAGAATAGACGAAATAAATACTCGTACTAAAAGAAAAGAATTCCAGTTTTATTTTTATATTTTTAGACCGAATAATCAGATTCTATATTAAGGATTTAAACTTGTTTGTCACATTAAATATATTAGTTCCGTTTTCTCCTCTCTTATATAGACAGGAGAAAACATCACAGCACGATAATAGGAGAACACGATACATTGTATAAATAAAACAGAAAAATTAAACTTGTTTCATTCCAACTACATGGGTGTTAAATAAACGTACGTAGTTAATAAACGTGTTTCATTCCAACGAAATAGATATTAAATAAACTTGTATAGGTGTGCTAAATAAACGTGGTGGATTCCAATTACATGGATGTTAAATAAACGTGTTTCATTCCAACGAAATAGATATTAAATAAACTTGTATAGGTATGCTAAATAAACGTGGTGGATTCCAATTACATGGATGTTAAATAAACGTGTTTCATTCCAACGAAATATATATTAAATAACCGTGTTGGATTCCAACTACATGGATGTTAAATAAACGTGTTGGATTCCAACTATATACATGCGGATGCTAAATAAACGTGGTGGATTCCAATTACATGGATGTTAAATAAACGTGTTTCATTCCAACGAAATATATATTAAATAAACATGTTGGATTCCAACTACATGGATGTTAAATAAACGCGTTGGATTCCAACTATACATGGATGCTAAATAAACGTGTTGGATTCCAACTACATGGATGTTAAATAAACGCGTTGGATTCCAACTATACATGGATGCTAAATAAACGTGTTGGATTCCAACTACATGGATGTTAAATAAACGTGTTGGATTCCAACTACATGGATGTTAAATAAACGTGTTGGATTCCAACTACATGGATGTTAAATAAACGTGTTGAGTTTAGCTTTCTTATACGTTGAAACAAACTAATTTCTTGGTTAAATTGTTATAGAAAATTTTATATAACAAAATGTCAAAGTTCACTACACCTCATAATCGAGATTAGTTCCGCACTTAATTCATGATTTCATTTAAGCCATTGTAACCGGTCGGCACTGATATAATCCGTACGATTTTAATAAATACGGCACATTCAAAAAACGAACAAAGAAAGCTTAATATGCTGAGCACAATATAACTCTTATTTTTAAAACAACAACAACCGATTCATTGAAAACATTGTCCCGTTGAAAGTTTGATAAGATAAAGCTGAAAAATGAAATCAGTTTTATTTTTGAGTTCTCAATGTTGATAAAAAATATAAAAATAAAAAAAAGAAGATAAGTTAAGATAAAATTTTATTCAGTTAGGAAACAACCACAATCTTCTTTAACTACAATCTCACTGAAGCTATAATAGTAATGTAATATTATATTCTTTATATTTTTAACTCATTTCAGTTTATTAGTATCTATTAAAATATAGGTTTAATAAAATCGACAATGTTAAAGTTTACGGTGAACCAACATCTATTTTATTATCAATTTATTAATTGTTGATTTGATTAGCGAGTGCATATTTTATAGTGCGGTTTTAAATCGAATTTATATTTGTTAGTCTATACAAGCATTTTCGAGTCCGTCTGTCGCTAATAAAATACGGATACATTACTAAATATGAGCAAAACTAGGGTCAAATTTAAAAGAACGTTCGCTATTAGTTAACCGCTGGAAATGTAACCGCTGTAGCCTGAAATATCCCCGCCGTTAGTTTATCGGTATAATTACCGTCACCATTTGGTAATCGTTTCAAATATTACGGGTAAATTTTACAAAGTTGGATACTGTTAAAGCATTATTTAAAATAAAAATCTTATTTAAATAAAAGCGACATACTAATACACGGAGCAAGGAGGGAATCTAAAAGCCTTTTTAACAAATTATCGAATATGTCCAACACATATTATCTAATTGAAAAAAATTATTGCTTGATATGTCGCTTTTAAAAATTAAAAATAAAAATATTTATTTCAACATTTTAAGTAAAAATTTAAATGAATAATTAAAAAAAAGTTAAAATGGAACTTAAATAAATTAAAAATGAGTTAAAAGAAATAAACAGGAGGGAATTATATGTTTGGTATGACAACTGCACGGGAGTCATGTATGCATAATTAATCAAATAAAAGACACATTTTCAACTCGTATTAGTCAGACATTACTTTCTACCTCGTCTAGTAGTCTAGTGTCAATAAAATATTAAAATAAATATTGGTAGAATTCTATTAATATACTTTTTATAATACTATGATAATCAAAATGTACTGTATTTTTTTTTTTTTTTTTACTAAAAAAAGAAAAATATTACCGCGTGAATTTACATTTATAAAGTATTTCTCTTATTTTACTAAAATGTAATTTATTCGTAGAAAAATTATTTGACAAATAAATATTTGTCTTGAACAGAATAATTCGCATGTTGAGATGGTTTGAATAATCGACAAAGAAAACAAGTTTTCTACGTTAATAACGTTAAAATCGACAGCATACACTTGCGATTGTAAATAAAAGAAGTTCCAATACATTACGACGGAGCTAACTTATTAACACATAATTATCTCGAGTTTCAGTAATATTATTACATTCATACATCGTAGAAAATATACATAAATAATGCCTTTCTTCACTACGCGATTTGATGTCCACACTATGCCGAATGTGGCCGGTTATACACGATTTGATGTCCACACTATGTCGAATGTGGCCGGTTATACATGATTTGATGTCCACACTATGCCGAAATGGCCGGTTGACTTGTGCCGGGCGGCACGTTCCGGGCATGACGTCCTCATCGCTTTAGTAGAGTGGACATCTCGATCGGTGCCGAACCATCTCACGTGTACCCACAAGGTAGTGAAAACTGTTCACGATGAGAGATGTCCAAGATTGTATTTTAGCAGTTGCTGCTGGAATCATGATGGGAGTAGCTACAATGGAACGACGTATTTTTTCGCCCACGGAGATTTTGAACTGGCGCAAGTATCCTCGACGATATAAGAAAGGGCCAGGGAATTTATGAAAGACTTACTACTAGAGTAGTACTTACAATTTAAGGTACATGGGTGATTCAGGATTGAGTGGTACGTGGGATTCAGCAACTTTTATAGAATGCACAGTTCTGATTTTGAACCTGTTCTGATTGGAACCACAATCTCTAAAGAAAAATACCTCCTTCAAACAATTTTCCCAACAACAGCAATTTTCAAACAATATTCCTTAACTACACACTGGGTTTTATTGCGACTGGAGGATTTGAACCGTTCATTGCCAGCAGTTTGTTTAGTTAGTTCGTACCGTCAGTCCACGCCATAATTTACTTAACGCGAAAAAGGAAAGATAATTATTGTCACCAACACAAAACTAGTATCAAAAACTAAGAAAATGGTCTGTGAACTTTACTATACAAACACTATCTGTCTGTGTGGATCCGCACGTCTGCACCGCGAAATTCGGTTCGCTTTGGCTTTCTTTGACCGGTTGGCAATATTATTTTGTTTGTTTATAGAAAACACGCAAAATACCAAGTTGCAAATTTGCACTGATATCATCGACATAAAGAAACAAAATATACAGGTTCTTGGGTTTTTACTATGACAATCAATTGATGATAATTTAATATAATAAATAAGGATCTACTGCTAATGTACTTGTGTACTGCTAATTAGTATAGACTAGTAGATTTAGGGTGTCTACTACTTTAGTTATACTAATGTAATTTTGGTTCATTTATTGTATGCAGTACATATATGTACGCGATAAAAAAATATATATTTCAAAAGAATATACATATACAGTGTTAATAATAAGGAGTTTATGGTTTATGTATGGATAATTGTCACTTAATTTTATCTGTAGTTGACTATTTGGTTATGTCTTTTTAAACAAGCTTTTAAGTAATTTTATTTTATTTTTAAGTTATTAAAATAAGTTAATTAATTATATTATTATATTATTATGTTATTTAAATGACTATACCTACATTAAGTTTATTAAATTTATAGTTACTAGTTGATGAGTAATTGTTTGCGTAATAGATTGATTAGATAAGCTGTGTACTAGCTACTCGTTATAAATTAGCGGCCCCACAAACGTTATTTAATATATTGTGTTTCTCTCTTTAGTTGTCATACTAATAATGTTATGTATTAAATAATTATACATGTTTCAAGAACTATTTTCAAATGTATTAATATATTTATTAGTCTGACATAGTATAACGACATAGAAAAATTTTCTTATAGAATTTTTTTAAATGGGATTGAAATAAGTGTATTAGAATATATTTTTTAAATTTTAGCTTTAAAAGAAAAGGGATTTTAGCTTAGCATGGTGTATCGTGGCTTCGGCGTCCTTAGTGGAACGTTTCAACCAAACCCCCACCAATACACTTAGCTCTTAGCTTGCAAGATCACAAACTGTATAGTTTGTTGTTTCAAAAAATGTATTTATTTATTTATTTTTAGTTAAAATATTAAACACAGAATATTAATGAAATAATTTAATATCAAGTTTACTTTTAACAACAATATAAGTATTCAATTATGTTTAAAAAGATAGGCGATTAAATGCTGAACTCAGCCTGGAGGGCTAAAACACAGCTTAAAAGAATATAGAACCCTTAAATATATGATTATGAATAATTAAAAAAAAGTTAAAATGGAACTTAAATAAATTAAAAATGAGTTAAAAGAAATAAACAGGAGGGAATTATATGTTTGGTATGACAACTGCACGGGAGTCATGTATGCATAATTAATCAAATAAAAGACACATTTTCAACTCGTATTAGTCAGACATTACTTTCTACCTCGTCTAGTAGTCTAGTGTCAATAAAATATTAAAATAAATATTGGTAGAATTCTATTAATATACTTTTTATAATACTATGATAATCAAAATGTACTGTATTTTTTTTTTTTTTTTTNTATTAAGAATAATAATTTGTTGTTATATAGAGAATCGTTAGTCGAGGTAAAATTACTTTGACAAAAAGCTTTACAAGAATAGTTAGATAAGGATATGTTTATTTACTAGTAAATATAATTTAGTACATAAATATATAATATCAAACAAGTTTTAATAGATCAAGTGAAAGTAATAAGTATAAATGCAAAAATATATAATTCTATATACTAGGCAAATATTAGAAAATGTATAACTAAGTTTACTAACGGCTAACTTTGTTTTGGTTTGATAATGCGGTAGCAAATATTCGATTAATATTAAAAAAATATATATTTACTATTTATACATGTTTTATATTTACCAGATTTTTATACGGCACTTGGTAGACGAGCAAACGTAAAAGAAGTTCAGTCGATTAGTATCTGAAACCAAAAATAAAATGCGACACGGAACTGAGAATTAGAGGAAAGACCACACTGCGAAGAGTTTAGAGCGGTTAGGGTTTAGGGCTCGGAGGTAAGCGCACGAGGAGTCCAAGCGGAGCACTGAATAACCCGGTAGGGGAGGGCACGGGCACAGATGCACACGGGCACAGGGTGAATCAGACCCTAAGCTACCCCCTCCCCCCTCTCCCTACCCAACAGCTGATATCCGTCAGACCGACCTCCCACCCCTATACCCAGCCTCTCTTCTACAGTATTGTCCTATAAAAAACCGGTATGTTGTTTTTTCTTTTTTGTTAGTGGTATAGTATAGTATAGTATGCACGTTGTGGTTAATTGTCGGTGCCGACTGGATCAAGCTGATTAGAATATAATAACCCCCGTGCTCACTAGTAAAGTATTAAAGTGTTTACATAATTTTTTAAATATATACGAATAGTAATAGTTTGTTTTGGTTTAGTGAGTTGAGCCGTGGTGGTAAATACAACATTAAGCAAAACTTAAAGTACCTTATATTATATATTCATTCTAATTCTTACACTGACACTTGCTTCTACCCGTGAGGTATAGAAAAGGAACGCCTGTAACCTGGAAAGAGTATGTTTATATAAACATACTTGATTCTGTTTCGGGCCTACAGACGATAACCTTAGAGACGGGAAATAGTACATTACGCGTCGAGTGTGGAAAGTAGCATTTTGCATGCGAATGTGGAGTTTACACCCGAGTGACAGCGAGGGTAGTAAAACCACACGAGCAATGCAAAATACCGTTTTCGCACGAGTTTTGTACCACACTTTATCTACGATTGTTTGATTTTAATGATAAATACAGAAAACAATAATAATAAACTTCCTGTATGTAAGCTCGTATTTCTCTTTTGATAATGATGACATTAATTCATTAGTTGTATTTTTTGCAGAATTAATTATTTCGGGAGGCGTATTATTCTCCTCATATTCGTCATAATCACTTAAATCACTCATTGATTTTCACAAAAAAACTCTATACAAACAGTTACTTTTATTAAATAAACATCAAATTAGTTATGTTAAATGTAAACAAACTCGCTAATCGTGTGTAAAGTCGAAGAATTCTTCTTCTTTTCGTCACTAGAGTGGAAAAAAGGGGGATTTTTTCAAAACTATGAGACACGCATGCGCAATTAATATAGGTGTGTAAAGAATCACTTTCTACGAATCTAAACAGAGATACAATGTTTATATTACGTATCAATCGTAGATAAAATTGTTTATCTACGATTGATACCAAATTATATGAACATGTTTAGATGCGTAGAAAGAGATTCTTTTCGTAGTTCATACGATGTTAGTTTATACAATGTGTACAAGTAGTTCATACGAAGTTAGTTTATACATTGTGTACAAGTAGTTTATACGAAGTTAGTTTATACATTGTGTACAAGTAGTTTATACGAAGTTAGTTTATACATTGTGTACAAGTAGTTTATACGAAGTTAGTTTATAGTGTACAAGTAGTTCATACGAAGTTAGTTTATACATTGTGTACAAGTAGTTTATACGAAGTTAGTTTATACATTGTGTACAAGTAGTTTATACGACGTTAGTTAATACATTGTGTACAAGTAGTTTATACGTTGTGCATGCGTGTTTCGTAATTCTTCACCTGATCGCACGATTATCGTGCGATCGAACTTCGTATGATTATCGTGCGATAATCGTGTTAGTTTACATTTAACAAAACTAATTTACTGTTTGTTTAATTGAAGTAACTGTTTTTAACAAGTTGTTCAGTGAAAAACATTATTGATTTAAGTGATTAAGACAAAAATGAGAAGATTAATACTCCCCCCCGAAATCCAACATCGATATTCGGTGACTTGAATAGTATGACTCGAAGAAGAGCACATTAAGCTTATCTTAAACATCCTCTGTGCTTTATCAAAATGTCATCTTTATCCTATAAGGCAAGCTTGCACAGTCGGTCTTATTAGGGTCTGTAGGCAAAAGCCAAGGACCCTTATATTTTCCCGCGTGTCTGTCTGTCTGTCCGTCCGTCACATGCTCTCACGGCTACACCTTTCGTCCGATGGCTTTAAAATTTGGCATGTATATGTCTTGTACCTCCCCACACATGTTAAAAATATAGCGACTTAAAAAAAAAATATTTTTCAAAAAATTTAGGGTAAAAAAACTTAAGGGTTATTTTTTATTTTTTTTTGATTCGTGAAGGGTATCATCTCATG
>KZ653022.1:91817-105394 GCA_001010745.2 Gerris buenoi | reverse complement strand
TTTTTATTGACAAAATACTTTTTTTTATAATTATGGTCTTTTCAATGTATTTATATGTTTACAGTCCGGTTTAGTGGCAATAAAATGCATCATCAGAAGATTTTTTATGTTTTGAGAATATCAGACCCATAAAATATTTCAAAGTAGGCTTTTTAGCATTTTAAAAACACCATAAATAGGGTACTACTTTATACAGTGTGGCCTCGTTGTGTGCTGACTAGCACACACTTGACCTGTTTATATTATTATGAAGATCTATGTCTTCCGGTTGTGAACGCGTTTTAATGGTTGCATGTGTTGACCAGCGCCACAGGGCCAACCAGGGTCGCCAAACTAGGTGCCACCCTACCTATATATTTTGCAAAGATCGAAAAATAAAGTTACAAATTGAACAACTACAATAACAACTAATGGTAATTAGGTTAAAACGAGATGTGAAAGTAAGCTGCAGTCAGAGTCAGTCTGTAATGTGTCGCTCCCTGAGGAAGATTTGAAATACCGCCCGGTGGTGGGTGGTAGGTAATCTATGGGTGGTAGCCTTTGACACCGAGTCAATAGTTATCTTAAAATCATAAACAAGTGTTTTTTTAACGTGCAATCCTTGTTATAACACCTTTAGACAACACCGAAGATGTCTTTTGAGTTTTCGCTTTGCTTACCTATTTTAATCTGGTTAGGTTGGTTGGCGGTGTCACCGTGTTTTTACTTGCTCAAACTCCTCTTTGACCGAGTGAGTACGCCGCATGACCGACATCGTATGGGAATGGGAAGGAGTTGTATCTAGACCATAGTATTCCTTGAGCCGGGTCGTATATCTATAGAGCGGTGCTCTCGCTCTCTATGAAGCTGTCTTATCAGTATTCTCTCCCCAGAAAGTAATAATAGCAGTGGAAGTTGAAAACAGCAGTGCAAAGTTCAAGGCGAGTCTATTGGACTTCGTGTAAGCTCCACGCTCTTTTTTATTAACCCTATATTTTTTTATGAATAGTAAAATGAACACACTTGAGATAACAATTTTATGTTTGTATGTCGATATGACGATTGCTATTCCGGACATTGGATTTCTTCTATTTGATGACTAAAATAACCATTTTTTGTTGCTTTGATATTAGTAATGCTTAGGCACGCATAATTGCTGGACAAGTAAGGCGCGCTTCACGTAGGGACGCGACGTGAGGCGATAATCGCCGGTTTCTGTAAGATTGAGTTAAAATTATTCAGTGTAAAATTTTAATTGTATATTCTTTTATCTACAATTGATACGTAATATAAACATTGTATCTCTGTTTAGATTCGTAGAAAGTGATTCTTTACGCATCTGTATTAATTGTGCATGCGTGTCTAATAGTTTTGAACAATTCCACTTCTTTACCACTCTAGTGCCATAAATAAGAAGAATTCTTCAACTTTACGCAAGATTAGCGAGTTTGTTTACATTTAACATAACTAATTTGATGTTTATTTAATAAAAGTAACTGTTTGTATCGAGTTTTTTTGTGAAAATCAATGAGTGATTTAAGTGATTATGACGAAAATGAGGAGAATAATACGCTTTCCGAAATAATTAATTCGGCACAAAATGAATTAATGTCATCAAAAGAGAAATACGAGCTTACGTGCAGGAAGTTTATTATTTTTTTCTGTGTTTATTATTAAAATCTAACAATCGTAGATAAAGTACGGTACGCAACTCGTGCGAAAACGGCATTTTGCATTGCTCGTGTGGTTTTACTACCCTCGCTATCGCTCGGGTGCAAACTCCATACTCGCATGCAAAATGCTACTTTC
This sequence comes from Gerris buenoi, assembly GCA_001010745.2. Classification (NCBI taxonomy): domain Eukaryota; kingdom Metazoa; phylum Arthropoda; class Insecta; order Hemiptera; family Gerridae; genus Gerris; species Gerris buenoi. The sequence goes on along the minus strand of KZ653022.1, from coordinate 103,606 downwards.
CACAGTCGACGCTTAATGTACTATTTTTACGTTTCAAGACCTTTAAATTGATAACATGTCATGGTGACTAAAAACTTTTTTGTCAGTCGCCGCCATCATAGAAATATTTAGTGTGAAAACTCCAAAAAGTTTAGTTGTCACAAATGCCGAATTTCATGTTTCTAGCTATAACGGTAGTTAATGAATTGAAACATGCCACCGGACAGACACCAACGGATAGGCGGCAGAGAGACAGACAGAGCCGTTATATAAGGTTTTTTTCGTACTTGGTACAGAAACTTAAAACTAGACACTCATGTGCACACCCCGTGCCACAGTGGTATCCTGTACCAACCCGGGGGTTTATGGTGCAGACGATGAATGTCTCTTCTGCTTTAGTTCAAAGTTCAAAGGAAGAGTTCAGAAGTAGAGAACAGTAGTGCAGATGGCATTGGATCAGCTCGGTGGGTCCAGTATTTATATAATCGAAAACTTACGTTTATACTAATTTTTGTATTTAACTGATTTTAAACTGGACAATTAACTGTTTATTTTACTTTCCATTTTCTCATAATATATAGAAAAAGTATTATGATGGCGCGAAAATTCGATAGATTTACACGTTTTGTGGTATCCCCCAGTCCGAAAAATGACTGTCTGACGTCCATCGTCTGTGCAGACGCCTGGAGCATAAACCTACTGGGCAGATGTTAGAAAAGTCACACCCCGAGGCGAAATCCAGACATTAATTTAAGCTCCGAATTAGGGCGCGCTAACCCCCAAAAACTCTGAAAAAATTAAAAAAAAATTATTTCTCGCAAACGATTCCGACGATATTTATTTAAAAATTCTAAAATGTAGTCCGTTTAAATACAAAAATAACTATGTAAGCAGTTTTCTGGGAAGACCTAGTTTCTGAAATATTGATGAAAATAAATCTCATTTTGTTGAAAATTGAAAACAAAACGTTTTTGGGAATTGGGACCGAAATTATAAGAGGAAGTTAGTCTGAGATCGATTTTTATTCTTATAAGCAAGTATATGTAAAATATGTTTTGATTAAATATTTAAAATTCTTAGCTAATATTTAAGCGGTTTTAATAATCTTTTTACTATCCCATCTTTCTAGCTCAACTCAATGCTCCCATCTCTGAGCATTGTGTGCCATGGACTATTTTTTTATACATTTAAAAAAAAGTTGTATTAAAACAAGTTTTGAAAAAAGTTTTGATGAGTGGACAAAATGTAAGTGGCAAGGTGTTGGAGTCAAGCATTTTAAGGAATATCCGCATTGCTCGTGTGGTTTTATTACCCTCGCTGTCGCTCCGGTGCAAACTCCACACTTGCATGCAAAATGCTACTTTCCGCACTCGTCGCGTAATATACTATTATTTATTGTGTTACATTTTTTGTTATATTTATTTGTTTAAATATAAGTATTTATTTTATAATTCTTTGTTACAGGTTACAAATGGATGCGTGCGAATTTCTAATATGCATGTGTGATTTTTAATTTATCTTTATCTTTTCCCGACGTTTGTTGGAACATGATTCTAATTATATTAAGTTATTTATTTCTGTGACTGTGATAGAACTAATTAGTTTTTATTTAGATAAATATTATTTTTATCAGATACTTATAATTTGTATTAAGATAAAATGTATGTTGTATAGTAGTATTGGAGCAATAATAATGTGAAGACCACTACACCGAGCACATGACCTTAATGATCATGCTGTGTATTTGTTATATGTTTTATGATATGATTCTTTCTATCACCGTCAATAAATATATAATATACTAAAGAAAAAAAAAATTAGATGTACATTTAATTTAAAAGCAAATACATCGTTGCGTATATAAGGCAATATACATTATATTTTAATTGTACTTACATCTAGAATAAATCTAAACATTAATTATTTTTGATAATTAATATTTTATAATATTTCTTTTTAATGTTTAGCTGCTGCTTTTAACACACATTTTGATTAAAATGTAAAATTATTAATACACTGCAGAATTAAAAGGAAACTCGCCACAACGAATTGAAAGGAAACTCATCACAATGAATTGAAAGGAAACTTATCACAATGAATTGAAAGGAAACTCACCACAATGGACATCATGTGAATCAGTCAGTAAGTAATTATTAATAGTTTTTCTATGTAGTATAATATACTACATAGAAATATACTACACACTAATATAATAATATACATATTTTTTAAAAGAAAAGTTTGCTAATTAGATAGTTTAAATATCTAATTATATTTTCTCTTTTGCGTTATTAATTACTCGTTAATTAATAAACTATAGGAACGAGTTTTTGCATTGTTTAATTATTATACTAAGACACTTTACGTTATTTAATTAATTAGTTAATAAATACACTGATGAGTTTGTAGGGGGACTTGATTAGATTTTGTAGGAGAGTGTTAGGCTTTCCCATCGATATAGTTTAACAGTGTGAGGCATGGTCATATCTTGTCACCACAGCTGTGGGATCGATACTCAGATCGGGTCCCCCGCTAAATGATGACCCAGCATCCAGCATTGCTTATACCAAAGTGTGAGGCATGGTCACAACTTCTCACCACAGCTGTGGGATCGATACCCAGATCGGGTCCCCCGCTAAATGATGACCCAGCATCCAGCATTGCTTATAGCAAAGTGTGAGGCATGGTCTTAACTTGTCACCACAGCTGTGGGATCGATACCCAGATCGGGTCCCCCGCTAAATGATGACCCAGCATCCAGCATTGCTTATAGCAAAGTGTGAGGCATGGTCTTAACTTGTCACCACAGCTGTGGGATCGATACCCAGATCGGGTCCCCCGCTGAATGATGACCCAGCATCCAGCATTGCTTATAGCAAAAATAGAGAGGCTGTTGAAAGAGTGTGCACCAGTATTTTTCGGCCTGTAGAAGCAAGATCTGAAACTCTAATGACGGTTTCATAAAAAGCGATGATTCCAGAGAAGTAAGAGTTGATTAACTAACCAACATTTGATATAGTAAGACGAGTTGGGTTTTTCAATACGGGTGTCTTCGATGGAACCTATGTCTATACCATCTGATGTTCTTCGGGCGTAAAAACAGCCAGGTGAATAAAAGAGTTTTTCTTCATTTACCTGAGCTAGAAACGAGCTTCTAGCTTCCTGAGCTAGCTTCGAGCTTCTTTCTTAATTCATACATCATCTCCAACGTATCACATAGATTTAACCTGGCCACTTGCAGAGAACTGATATGGGGAACGGAGGTTGACTCAGAGGTTGGAGTTGACTCGTTATAAAAATGATAATTTTTGGTAGAAACAGAACTATTTTAGGTGGAAAAAAGTTTAAACCAAGAAATAACATTTATAAAAGCATTAAACATAACGAGTGGTATAGAGAGTTATAAAAATTGTCAGTTTAATATTTCAGGGTATTCTAATAAACTTTCAGTCGCAAATTAAAATACTTAATTAGCATTGCGAGAAAAAACAAACTTCGAATTACATCGAGTTGAGAAGATAAATATTGAAAAGCTGAATTTCATCAATTTTATGATATAATCGATCGAAAAAAAAAAGTAAGGTAACATAATAATGTTAAAACTTCGATTTAATTATTGAATGTACAAATGACAAACTAAAATATATATCTCGATTATGTAAGGGAATTTCGATTTTCATTTTGATAAACCCTTTTATAGTAATCTGAACTTTATCTAATAGGAATCTGCGTCACTCTCAACCTTGATAGTGACGGGGAGCAGTCAGTTGCAAGAGGCAAACTAAACATAAATAGACTGACTAAAAAAAACTTGAAATAAATATACCCGATTAGATGGGCCTAATATCTATTGTCTATTCTTATTTTGCTCAATTGACGTCATCGCCACAGATAACTGATAGATATAGACAAAAAAAGGGAAAGGGAAAGGTGTGGTTGTCTTCTCTGAAGTGACTATTTATATTTTTCTTTGAGGTGGTAGAGAAGCGTGCCCTCCGGGAGACGACTGTATCTGGTCCTGAAACCTATCTGGATGTTGCTTTGCACGGACAGGCAGCCAACTTCAACATTTCAAATGTATTCTCATCTCAAAAACATAAAAAACCCTTCCAGATAGAACCCCCTAGGTAATAACCAATTTTTCATTAACATAAATTGTGGAAATTCGCCGAGTGATAAAGAAAATAGGTATGTGTCGACTTACTGGCTAACTACAGATCTACTAGAACCGGGATTATAAACGTCGGACTCGAGATTTCGATCACGGCACACATGGTTCTAGATTGTTAACAAAATGCAAAACTTGTTTGTACTCCGAGGTACCGAGTAAACAGTTTCCTGGGTAAGGTCCGTTACCCTCCCATCTTATTTCCCTTTTAGTTTACATAGGACGGCCGGAAACTGACAAATATGATGAACGGCACTCCTAAACAACGAGTAACCGTATAGGCAGAGTCAAATGCCGATCTGGACGACCTACCGGATCGCGGAGAACAGTCCGTTTACTTTTACCGTCGATAAAATTTCGGTTTAAATTCCGTATAAAATTATACTCGGGTAGGATATTCGTGCTCCGTTCGAAATATACTGCTTTTGAAGTGCTGTCACTATGAAAATGCGATTGAAACTTTTTATCCGATATAAAGGACCGAAGGACCCAAAAGGTCTCCGGATGTCCACCTGCTTGGTTAACACATTAATTCGGCAAATTATATTTCTTATGACAGTTGTATCATTAAGTAAAGGCGAAAAAATTGTATTCCCTTTGATTTTGACAATATCACTTTAGACGACAGGAAAAAAACCTTTGATATTGTGTACGGTCTTGACCTTATAGGTCCTTTATAAGTCCCTGACGTAGATAGGGTTGACATTAAAATGTGTTTCCCAATCGACAGAAAGGGGCGGAAAGATTAAATTTATGGAACGGCGGCAATCGGACTCTTTCATCGGACGGGAAGTGTCGGATTTTCTCCCTCACCCTCGCACAGCTCGTGCCGAGCCCCTTCTCGGTCGGGCACCGGGTTGAAATCAGATCGACTTGACAGGACGATGACATCGGTGAATAATGAGAAGAGGAGAGAAATCCGATTAAAAAGCGTCACCCCAGACATCGTCGACAAGGTGGGAGTGACGGGGTTGACAACTGATACTTCGTTGGAAGGCGAAAACACCGGGAAAATTAAAAAGATACAGGCTTCCGTATACGTATTAGGCTGTCATAATGTCTCACCACTCTGAAAAGTACCTTGACGACACATTTGAAGCGTTAAGATACACCGTACTCGGCGTTGTACGGTTCAACAAGCTGTTTGATCACAAATACGAATCTATAAGGTCGGACCATCCTATATAATTGCACTCGGGTGTCGGATTCGGATCAAGAGGTATTGCATTACTGCGGAATTACACCAGCTTCTCTCCGCCCTTCGACTCGAGTGATAAATAATTGATTTAACTAGAAATAGAATATAAGTAACAGAATCATTATTTTCTCTTTTGAAAATGTTCATATTATTCTACCAATAAAATATGCGTATACTATAAACGATACTCTGTTACATAATAAAATAATGCTAGTCGACGTTCATAAGAAGTAATCGACGTTATTCTGAATGTACTGGCCTACGACCTCGTATCCAACTTGGCCGGTTTGACTTTTGCTTTTCATAACATCAGAGAAGTTATAAGTACTTCAGAATAAATTCTTAAATTATCAATACATTTACAATGTAATTAAAAAAAATACACCCAAATCTATTTGATAAAGAATAGATTCCCCAAAACTGAACATAATATGGTGTTTAAGCGAGTGCAGTAGTTGCGTGGTATCTTAGCTGTAATTTTTTCTACATGTAATTTTTTCCATGTGTAATTCTTTCCGTGTAATTTTTTCCTGTGTAATTCTTTCCTGACACCGTCTATACCATAGCTATACCAGTTTCGAGGGGAAAAAAATTCCAAACACCCTCTTAAGGAAGAATGTCTCCTGTGGACATTCTATAACTTTGATTTTCGTTCGCAACCGTGTTATACGAATTAGGACCAAGAAATATTTATATCTATGATTTTTAAAATTATTCGAAAATTTCCAAATAAAACCGTGGTATGCAGAAGAAGGTAAATGATTTGTGCAGTCGAGCAAAGTGGAAATGTATGTATGTAGACGACTCGCCGTCCAAAATTCTGTTCGTATCTATTATTACAGAGCAAGCTAAATGACGGTGCGGTGTCGTGGCGTTGTGTTAAAACACGGCCAACCAAGCATTATCCAGCACATACAAACCACCCACAAATTACCAATTGATATTCAATCCGTTTCATTTTGCTGTTTCGTCAAATTCCAATTGTATTCATTTGGGCTTTCCAGGTCACATCTCTGGTGACCAAACTAATAAATATAATACAATTCCCCGGATTTGATTTACAGATTACCACGTGGAAGGTTCTAAGACAAGATGAGATTTCGTGTTCGTCGAACCGTCGACATACATGACCCTGACGTTCCTTTACCGCCTTCTGATCGGTTCGTAGAAACAAATAGTAAAATAACAGCAGACCTATCAAAAATACAGGCGGAAGAGTCGAACGAACGTCGACCAAAATACCAGTGGAAAATTCCCAGATTCCTGGCTCTTATAACCTCTTCTTACCCCTTGGAACGCCCATGTACTAAGAAATTTAATACTCGGTACTCGAACAATCTCGATAACCCGCTCGCTTTAATATGTAGAGTCGGAATCCGATAATAATTTAGATGTAAAATGTCTTATCAGATAGGAATCGAAATTAAATGACGCCCACGGCCCACAGACTTATCGTATAGACAATAAGGGATTGAGACGGTGGTAGAAATAAGGTCTCACAGTCTCTCGTCTCCGATATATTAAATCCTTATGCCGGTCTAATAGAGCCGATAGAATTCTCATAGTTCCAGTTAACATAATGTCAAACTACATACTTCCGTAACAAATATAATAGTTTCCATTCCACCAATCTCCCTTGTTAACTTGTTACTCACATCGAAAATAGGGAAAATCGAGACAATATTCCCAAATTTAAATAGACAAAGTAAGTGCTCACACGAAAGAGGCCATGATAAAATTTAAAGCGCATAAGAAAGTTTAGAAGATAGAGAGAAAAAAAAATCATGGTTTGTCCCTTAATTATTATTCAAAATTATAAGAGAAGTATAAATAATTAAGAGCGTACAAAAATTTTCTTTACTAACTAAATTCAATTAAAGACGAAGTAGTACAAAGTTTTTGTTACTTTGCTTATTAGTTTTTACAAATATTTTAAACAATACGTAGCCAAATCCATGGCATCCCTTCATGTCCCTGATCAACCTCCCCGGCTGAAGAGGCATTAGCCTCGAGACCTCCTACTATATATAGTTCACAACATATACTACATCATGTACTACATTAATGTTACACACGACAGGAAAACTACCACTGGGTAGCCTCCCCTCTCATTATAATCCATGTGACTCAATCAATTTATTATCTTTATTACTATTAACAAAATGAAATTAAAAGCAATATACATGTAAAATTAAAAATATATATATATATATAACTTAATAATCTTATTGATAGGAGTCTAAAGAAAAAAATAAAGGATTACTTTTGTCACATTTGGACTTCTCCTTAGGTCACGTTGCTAGAAGAGTACTTTCTAACTATAAATTCTTTCTAACCTATATCCTTAGTGGTTATTGTCAATCCAGTTTGGGATCAAGTTGTTTAAAATGGCATAGTTATTCTATGCCTGTCACTATTGGTTGTAGATTGTAGATATCTATGAATAAAGCGGTAACGGTAATAACCAAATCCAACTTTCATAAGGTATGATCTATAAAGAAAATGAAGATCGGCGAAAACATTCATCAGGCTCTCTGAAAGATAAAATAATTTAAAATGCGACATATTTATTAGTAAATACGCTAAAATTCAGGCCGATGGGAAGTTCTTATGTTAGGGAACATTCTACGTGTGATTGCTGAATGCCAAATCATTTTAGCATTTATGCGAGTCTAGCAATGCAGAAAGGCTTCTTCATCCAGTTTAACTTTGTACGCCCATAAATACGAGTCGAGATAGCAGGTGATAACTGACTAATTCACATCTGATCGTCAGGTTGCTAGACAAATCGTAGCTCAAGCGTAAAAACATAGGTTGTCAAAACGTCAGAACATAATAATATTAAAAGAAAGTCAGTAAGCGCCGGACAGCTACACTCTGATTTTTTTATTCTGGCACGTAAGTTGAAACTTGAAACATTAATTCGTCGAAGGGAATTTTCCCCTCTGTTTTTCTTTGCCGCAGTTGCTCTGAGGCCCAACACTCGGATATCGGATGAGAAATTAAATCCAAGCTAATCGACTCGTCTGAAATTAATGAAAGGGTGTTTTTTTAATCAAATCAAAATCAAATTCAAGAGGACGTAGACAATTATACAGACTCTCAAGCTTTCATACGGATCAAAAGGATATAAAAGTTAGAACCGAACAAAAGCCTCCTATATTCATGATTTCTATAGACACCGTTTCGTAGCATATATTAATAAAAATTGAATTTATTCATTAATAAAACCGGAAAGGAAGAATCATTTTTCTACGTGCATGTTTCATAACGAAATAGCTCGATAGCATAACTAAATGAGATCTATTTTCTACGCTTATTTAATTATAACTTGCATGTTCAAACTACGATATTATTTTTTAAATGTTTTTTTTTATACATTTTCGTAATTTCGACTATTTCGATGTCAGCTTGGTTTTCCGGTGAAATCCGCGTCACGAAGGGGTTGAAGTCCTTGGTTTCGCTTTCACTGCTGGAAGCATCTTCAGGGGAGTGGTTCATCGTGGTGTTGACTCGAAGCAATCACAAGACAACCCCTTCGTCACGCGGATTCCACCGGAAAACCAAGCTGTTTATTACGAGTCTACCCGCGGAAGCCTACGCACCAAGTTATTTCGATGTCGTTTAATAACTTTAAGGTTTTCGCGAAACCATCGAATTTGAGATGTCGATGGAGTCCTTAAAATAGTGGATTTTAATAAAGTCTGTCTGTGGTCTTACCACTCAAATGCGTGGAGCCTAAAAAATATATAACAATGAATATTCGGTAATAAGTATCTCATTAAAAATTAATTTGGGTTCAAAACAGCTGGCGGAGCTGAGCGCGTACAGATTCATCTACGGCCTTTTACAGCGGACACGCAAAAAGTTGCTTCCAAACTAATTTTTCTGCGAAGCCGCTTCAAAACCTAAATGGAACTTAAGTCCTCTTCTAATTTTTTTGCTTTCGATTTTTAAATACAGGGTGGGCCAAAAAAAACCCGCACTTTTTTGAACACTTATAGCTCAGCTTCTGTATTAGATAGAGATATGGGGTTTGCGGGGTCTGAAAACTGCATTCTTCCATTTGTCTTGTATAGTTTTGATAGATTAAATTACTATATGGTGGACACGGGGGGGAGGGGTCTTTGTAGGTAAGGGGGAGGAGTCCCTCAATAACAAACATTGAAGATGGTGTTAAGCACAATTTTGCCTTAAATTAAAGATCAAATGCTAAATTACACGTTTATGCAAGATGTTACCCCGTCCCATCCCTCCTTGCAAACAATTCTATACTTGCAAGAGAATTGCCCAGACTTCAGGTAAAATTGTGCTTAACACATCTTCAATGTTTGTTATAACACTGACGGACTCCTCTCACTTACCAACAAAGAGCCCCCCTCCCCTTCACCATATGGTAATTTATTTTATCAAAAGTAAAATACCAGACAAGATTACTACCCGGACAACGACTTTTTTTAAGACCCTATTTCAAACCGTTATTTCATGGCTTTCACCCGATAGTTTTTAAAGTTATAGATATGAAACTTAAAGTAGAAGAATTTAGTTTTCAGACCCCGCTAACCCCATATCTGCTACAGGAGCTGAGCTATAAGCGTTAAAAAAAGTGCGGTTTTTTTTGGCCCACCCTGTATATAATTATACTACGCACTATGATAACTGTATTGTTCATTTTCTACCTCCGATAACCGTTTGCAATGTCTCCTAAACTTAATAATTAAAATAATCAAATAAATCATTGAAAGATCATAACTTAACTTAATACAGTCAATGTACAGGGTGGGCCAAAAAACCGCACTAATTTGAACACTTATAGCTTAGCTTGTGTAATAAATAGAGTAATCAATTGGATATTGTCTGTGATTGGGTAATGTCAATATGGGGTTTGCGGGGCCTGAAAACTGCATTGTTCTACATTAAATTGCATATATATAACTTAACGAACTATTGGATGAAAGCCATGCAATGACGGTTTGAATTAGGATCTTAAAAAAAACGTTGTCCGAGTAGTTATTGTTGTCTAGTATTATATTTTTGATAGAATAACCCAGAATAACCGTTTGATAGAATAACCGTATGGGGGAGTGGGGGTTCTTTGAAGGTAAGTGGGAGGAGTCAAACATTGAAGATGTGTTAAGAACAATGTTGCCTGAAATTGAAGATCAAATGCTAAATCACACGATCAAATGCAAGATGGTGCCCCGTGCAATCGTTTCTTGCAAACAATACAATTCTTGCAAGAGAATTGCCCCAGACTTTATTCAGCCAGACTAGTGGTCGCCCAACAGTCCAGACTTAAATCCAAATGATTACTTTGTCTGGGGTCGGTTAGAACAAAGAGTGATCGTGGGAGGCAGAATGAAGGACGTGGATGAACTTAGAACCACTTCGTGCCTGGGATGATATGCGTCAATCAACTATTGCTGGAGTCATATCTCACTGGAGAAGGAGGGTGCAGGCTGTCGTATATGAACAAGGAGCACATATTAAACCATACACATACCATACAGCAAGTAAATCTGTAAAATATGCATTAGTTTTTTTTAAATACATTTATTTGATCACAAATGCCCTGACAAAGACTTTTTTTAAGACCCTAATTCAAACGGTTATTGCATGGCTTTCACCCACTAGTTGTTAAGTTATAGATATGAAATTTAAAGTAGAAGAATGTAGTTTTCAGACCCCGCACACCCCATATCTCTATCTATCACAGAAGCTGAATTAAAAAGTAAAAAAAAAAAAATTGCGTTTTTTGCCCACCCTGTATTTACATGCACAGAATTTAATGAAGGAATAACTATGAACAACAGCGTAAGTATAACTATTTAAAAAGTTTATTGTTAAATCACAAGAAAACGTTCAACAGCGGGAATAGATCCTTGAGAACAGTGAAACAAACGACTCGGCTTTGTGCTGTTTCTTTTCATAACCTGACAAATGACTGAACGGAGGGGGAAACCAGCGAATACAGATCTTCATTAACATATTATTAACTATATAGCCGATACGCGCCGAGATTTCCTAGCTGTCAACCCACCTTTAAGAGATAAAAAAATAAATAAACGTGGCTCTACTGCGAAGGTGTCTTTTAGGGTCCGTAGGCAAAACCAAGGACCCTTATATTTTTCTGCCTTCTGTCCGTCGCCTTAACATTTTTCCTCCTTAAAAAAAGTAAAGATACCATTTTTTGGAAATTTCGAGAAAAAAATTATATTTTATTGTCATTGACAATAGTACATTACGCGTCGAGTGTGGAAAGTAGCATTTTGCATGCGAGTATGGAGTTTGCACCCCAGCGACAACGAGGGTAGTAAAACCACATGAGCAATGCAAAATGCCGTTTTCGCACGAGTTGCGTACCGTACTTTATCTACGATTGTTAGATTTTAATAATAAATGCAGAGAAAAATAATAAACTTCCTGTATGTAAGCTCGTATTTC
>KZ653022.1:67078-87353 GCA_001010745.2 Gerris buenoi | reverse complement strand
TATACAGGGTGTATCAATTTCAGATGGCCATTGAAAAGGGGGTATATCTACATCATTCATTTGGAGCAAAAAGTTCATATAAGCTATTGTCCAATTCTCAATGGTGTAGGACCTATAAGCGAAAATAGACTGTAAAAAACAATCGACCTTTACCTTAAAAAACTGAAATAACTTGCAACTATGAATAAACCATCGTTAGAAAGAGCAGAAAATTTCCTATAAAATTATGTATGTTTTAGTTTACTTGTTGCATTTTTAGTGTGACCGAAAGCTGTTTGGAACAAAAAAATAGATTTTTTTTTATAGAATTGAAAAATGTAAAAATATAATTATTTTCAGTGGCGATACTAAGATTATTTAGATAATTATAAAGAAATTAATTTATTCATTTAAATTAATATTAAATAGAAATTTTAGTTCATTAACTTGAAGATCTATTGTTGTAAAATATAATTACCATGGTATCTCAAGGCAAAGACTGTTTAAAATAGACGCCACCTTGAGCAATGCACAAATGCACATTCGACATCTTTTTGTCAAAGATGCCACAGCTCATAATGTCACGTTTCTTTGCCCTTCACCAGCTGCAACCACGACATGTTTTTTTCTACAACGGTGGGTTAGTTCGCCTACTTAGAGTTGGAATATTTTGAAGTATTTGGTATCGTTTTAAAGCTTATTAATAGCGCCAACTTTTCCGAACTTTTTACGCATTTCTCTCATTTGGGTCATAGCGATAAATGCGCTCAAAGTTTTTCAGATTTAAAAAAAAAAATCAATTTTTTTTGTTTCAAACAGCTTTCGGTCACACTAAAAATGCAACAAGTAAACTAAAACATACATAATTTTATAGGAATTTTTCTGCTCTTTCTAACTATGGTTCATTTATAGTTGCAAGTTATTTCAGCATGAGCTACTATCCAGAGGTGTACTCCAGTACCGGAACACCAGAACGTCCGGGGCGGAAAATTTATGAAAATATAACCTCTACAAACGCGTTTTTATGCATTTTGGAGGTAAAATTTACTGTGCCATGATAAGTGAAGAAGTAACAAAACTAAGGCCTCTTTCACACGAGGCAACTTAGTTAATTCAACTAGTTGACTGGTTGACTCTCAACTAGTTGACTGCCCGTGTGAAGACTTTTTAGTCTACTTTAGAGGAAAATATCCCATTGTATAATTGCACACTATAGTATAACTTTCTGACAGTTGAATTTTGTAAAATTTCTGGAAACATTTTTCTTCGCTAAAGTACAATTTGCGTAAAATATGAGAGGTTGGTAGAAAGTAACACAACAGTATTGTCTGCAGTGTGCCACTGTGTAAACTAGCCAAAAACATGAGTACATTTTTCCCTGAGATTTACCCAACAAGTTCAGTATATATAAGCATACTCGAGTATTAAGTATGAAGAAAGCATTGTTTGTCAAATTAGATGCCGGCAAGTAAATCCTCTTGTATGGTAAATCCTCTTGAATATAACGATGTTATATTCATATATCTGAGAGAAATTTATCATTTCTATAGTCACTGTTACTTTATTGTGAGAGAGATATAAAAAAATCAATCTTCTTCGATTATTATTGTTACATAATTATATTACACTTATATTACACTTAGCATTTCGGCTAAACCGATCCACACAAAATTCGGCACGGTCATAGTGACCAACTACAGGAAGGTATAATTCTGAAATGGTCTAAATTGGTTCACAGGGGAACGGAGTACAACAGTTAATAGTACATTACGCGTCGAGTGTGCAAAGTAGCATTTTGCATGCGAGTGTGGAGTTTACACCCGAGTGATAGCGAGGGTAGTAAAACCACACGAGCAATGCAAAATGCCGTTTTCGCACGAGTTGCATACCGTACTTTATCTACGATTGTTAGATTTTAATAATAAATGCAGAAAAAAATAATAAACTTCCTGTATGTAAGCTCATATTTCTCTTTTGATAAAGATGACATCAATTCATTAGTTGTATTTTGTGCCGAATTAATTATTTCAGAAGGCGTATTATTCTCCTCATATTCGTCATAATCACTTAAATCACTCATTGATTTTCACAAAAAAACTCGATACAAAAAGTTACTTTTATTAAATAAACATCAAATTAGTTATGTTAAATGTAAACAAACTCGATAATCGTGTGTAAAGTTGAAGAATTCTTCTTCTTTACCGCGCTAGAGTGGTAAAGAAGAGGAATTCTTCAAAACTATGAGACACGCATGCGCAATTAATACAGGTGTGTAAAGAATCACTTTCTACGAATCTAAACAGAGATACAATGTTTATATTACGTATCAACCGTAGATAAAATAGTATATGCCCTTCATGATGCATGTCGCTGAAAGCTCTATAAGAGTACAGTTATTGTTGTTATGCCACTTTTGTCATATTTTCATTTAATAGGGGGGTAAAATAAAAAAACGGGGAAAAATGCTAATAAAAATTAGAATTACTTTTGATCCGATTTCAGCTGTTTATAAATAAAAATGTTTATTGCATAAGATTAAAATGCTCATTGAGCTGAATATTGCAAGCAGAAACTGCATTACACACCTAGCAGGTATGTGTAGAGGTCAAGATAAAACATACGATTGTTTTGACTCAGACTAACAATCTTGTACATTTCTATTCCCGTGTCAGCAATCCGTCTCCGATATCCTTGTTCGCTGTTATTTTGGAAATTATATCTATATTTTCCGGAAATCAACTTAATCGCTTTAATTTACTTAAAATGAACCGACTACCTTAACAATTTTTATTGGATATTTGATAAGAAGTAATAAAAATCGGGGTATTAAACATATAAATTTATCTGAAATGTTACTGAGAGAGGTAAGGTACGATTGGCATATTGTAAGGTACACTTAGTTATAATGGTAAGTTGCTCTATGGAGAATAGTAGTCCCGTTTAGTAAAGCCAGGTTCATAGTATGCGTTTTTGACGCGCGTCAAGTTCAATCTATGACTGTTTTTTCTTGACACGCGAAAAGTTGGTTCCATCCCAACTTTTCCGCGTTAACACTAACCTAAATAAAACCTTCCAGTCCTCCTATTTTTTTCTGTATTTATTATTAAAATCTAACAATCGCAGATAAAGTACGATACGCAAATCGTGCGAAAACGACGTTTTGCATTACTCGTGTGGTTTTACTACCCTTGCTGTCACTCGGGTGCAAAATCCACACTCGCATGCAAAATGCTACTTTCCGCACTTGACGCGTAATGTACTATTTTATCGTTGATTTTAGTTAGGTAAATATAAAATAGGCTGTCATGTGCTTGTAAAATAAATTACAAAGACATCAAAAGGTTATAAAGTATTGTAGTGACTTGGTAAACTGGGAAATAATTAGTTTCGTTATATTCAACTTATCCTGGAGAGTTCAAAAAGATTAATTAATTAAAAGTTCAAACCTGTTGTAAAAATGAAAATGACTGGAATATACAATATTAAACTGACATTAAGCCCCGCTATTTTTAATTAATTTTACATAAATGTCGACCAGAGTTGGAAGTTCACGTGGCTGACAAATTATTTTGAGACGATGGAAACTAGTTTGGCTTGCTTTTTCGTCAGGAGTTGCAATCATATTTGTAATATTATAACATACTAGACCGAGGATATTTCCTTTTGGTATTTTATTTAACTGGTATCTTCCGACATGAAAATAATTACTTTTTACCAGAAAAAAGGAAATAAACGAGTATTTCTTGCTTTAGAAATAATTGAAGTTACGGTAAAATACAAATAATTTTTTTGTATTTTCTTTCTTATTTAGAAAAATATAATTTTATATAAATAATGACTTGTTTTCATAAAATTAAAATTTAGGCCAGTTCCCTCTTGTACGATTTTAAAAATCGCAATTTTTGGGAACAGGTCACATTGTACAACATTGTTTATGCGATAAATTTTCTTTGAAGGCATGCAGGAGTTTTAGAGAAAAAAATTAAAAATAAGATAGCTAGAAAACAAATGAGAATAAGACCATGGTTCATAGGACTTTTTTTACTCCAAATTAACTTTATTATCACATCCTAAAGTTTGTCGGTCCTGACCCGGAACACCCTGTATATACAGTATGTCCCATGATTGACTTGATGATACGTGAAGTGACCAACAAATTTCATTTTTCGACAAAAAGTCATTCTTGATCATCCCTCCTGCATGCCTTTAAATGAAGATTTATCGCATAAACAATGTTGTAAGTAGTTATATTTTGTATGTTCTGGCTCAGATTTGACCTTGAGCGGATTTTCTGGCTTTAACGTGACCTCGGGCCAGAATTCTGGATCCCGTTGCTGGTTTAGTCTAACCACCTCCGTCTACTTGTACGAGCATCCCGAACCACCCCAAACCACCCCCACCACCCCAAACCAGCTTCATTCACCCCCAATCACCTTAAATCACCCTCCACCACCTCCAAACCCCCCACCACCCCGAAGCCTGATGGGTGTAGACGTGTACGATGAAGATGTCGGGCCTGGGAAACGTCTGACGGCCTGGGAAATGTCTGACGGCCTGAGAAACGTCTGACTCGGGGCGTCTGACGCGACAGCGATGGCAAGTGAGGACATGTGCTAGAAGATGAGAATGATTTAATACGGATTCATAGAATATGCGATTGCGGGAAATGGATAGGTCTTGAACGAATGGTACAATGAGGTGATTGTGGAGGGTGAGGTTGGGTACGTAGAAGGGAGCGTCAGTAATCTTTCTTATCATCTTGGATTAGATGGTTTGGAGTCGACGGGAGATTGAGGGCTTGGTGCTACCCCATATTTCCAGACCGTAGGTCTAAACTGGCTTTAGTATAAATTGGTAAAATATATTCAATTATATTGGAAAATAGTTATTACATACAAATAGAAATGTGTCGTTTTGAATTGAGAAAAAAAAGTTTTTCTCTTTAAGGGTTTTGATTCAGTTTTGTTCGATTTTAAAATCATAACTTCTGTTTCCTCCCGGAAAATGTACGGCCGAACAAGAAGGAAGCTCTCCAAGAACTTACCCTCTCTTTTGATTAGGTAGAGTAAGCTCCGACCTGATAACCTTATTACGTATCACCATTTGCAGTTTACAACAGTGTTGAACAGGGAGAAATGGAAAATAAGAGAGTCATGAACTCTCGTAACTCTGTCCAGTGTTACCCAAGATAAAGCACAAGTAAGTAAAGTTGATACTAAATACACAATTTCATCTATTAACTTTTGTTTAATGTCTTTTCTTTTTTTTATTTTGAATAACACAACTACAAATTATTACTGTAATAAGTGATATGGATAATACATTGGTTATGTGGCGGGAAAGACATGAAGAAGAAGTAGTCCAGTGACTACACTTCCTTAACAGTAAATATTGTAAGATAATTATAATACAAAATAATTAGTAGTTATAAATATTGATGAAGTGGATTATAATTAATTAGTCTAGTCATTTTAAAAGTTTAACATAATACTTGGGAAAGCGATATTTTAAGATAAGAGATCTCTAGGCCATCTCCTCTTCAAACGTCTTGGTGGGTTGCTAGGGATAAATTGAGAGGACAGGAGCTGAACAATAGGATTAGGATGGTGGGATATGAATTCATGGAATTTTCTATATCGGGATAGGGTTAGATCACGGACAAAGGGCACATTTAAATCTTCGTTATTTTTCTAAGGATTTTTGACTGCAGGATTGGGAGTTTGAAGGCTTGGTGCTGCCCCACACTTCCAGACCGTAGCCAAGCTGGTTTTAGAATTACATTATAAATACGGAGCTTGTTGTTAAGAGAAATCTTAGACCTACGATCAAGAAGACCGAGCAGTAACTTGTATCGTCATGTGACGTCAGTACGATTCGTTTTTGTGTGTAGTTTCCATGTTAATCGTTGGTCAAGGATAAGGCCAAGGTATCGGACGGAGTCGGATTGAGGAATGGGAACTTGATTAAGGGTGACTGGAGGACAGGTGTTATGACGAAGAGCAAAGGTGACGTGCACACTTTTCTGTTCGTTTATTTTTATCCTCCATTTCCTTAACCAAGGTTCGAGAAGTAATAAATGACTTTGGGTATTATCAGAGGTAAGGAGGTGGTTCTCTTGGACTGAAAGGATTGCCTTATCATCTGCGAAGGTGGCTAGGAATGTTAAGGATGCTGGGTAATATCATGAGTATAAAGGGAATAGAGAAGAGAAGTCCTAGGATACTGCCCTGAGGTACTCCAGCACTCACAGGGCATATAACGGAATAGGAGGATCCAAGACTTACACGAAAAAATCTGTCAGTGAGATAGGACTTGAGGATAAGGTAGTAGGTGAATGGAAGGATGCCCTTGAGCTTCCAAAGTAAGCCAGAGTGCCACACTCTGTCAAAAGCTTGTGACCCATCTAAGAAGACAGCTGAACAGTACTTTTTATTCTCAATGGAGGATGCAATGACATCGACAATGCGATGNGGTATATAGTACTTGTACTAGGTAGTACAAGTAGGTATATAGTACTTGTACTAGGTAGTACAAGTAGGTATATAGTACTTGTACTAGGTAGTACAAGTAGGTATATAGTACTTGTACTAGGTAGTACAAGTAGGTATATAGTACTTGTACTAGGTAGTACAAGTAGGTATATAGTACTTGTACTAGGTAGTACAAGTAGGTATATAGTACTTGTACTAGGTAGTACAAGTAGGTATATAGTACTTGTACTAGGTAGTACAAGTAGGTATATAGTACTTGTACTAGGTAGTACAAGTAGGTATATAGTACTTGTACTAGGTAGTACAAGTAGGTATATAGTACTTGTACTAGGTAGTACAAGTAGGTATATAGTACTTGTACTAGGTAGTACAAGTAGGTATATAGTACTTGTACTAGGTAGTACAAGTAGGTATATAGTACTTGTACTAGGTAGTACAAGTAGGTATATAGTACTTGTACTAGGTAGTACAAGTAGGTATATAGTACTTGTACTAGGTAGTACAAGTAGGTATATAGTACTTGTACTAGGTAGTACAAGTAGGTATATAGTACTTGTACTAGGTAGTACAAGTAGGTATATAGTACTTGTACTAGGTAGTACAAGTAGGTATATAGTACTTGTACTAGGTAGTACAAGTAGGTATATAGTACTTGTACTAGGTAGTACAAGTAGGTATATAGTACTTGTACTAGGTAGTACAAGTAGGTATATAGTACTTGTACTAGGTAGTACAAGTAGGTATATAGTACTTGTACTAGGTAGTACAAGTAGGTATATAGTACTTGTACTAGGTAGTACAAGTAGGTATATAGTACTTGTACTAGGTAGTACAAGTAGGTATATAGTACTTGTACTAGGTAGTACAAGTAGGTATATAGTACTTGTACTAGGTAGTACAAGTAGGTATATAGTACTTGTACTAGGTAGTACAAGTAGGTATATAGTACTTGTACTAGGTAGTACAAGTAGGTATATAGTACTTGTACTAGGTAGTACAAGTAGGTATATAGTACTTGTACTAGGTAGTACAAGTAGGTATATAGTACTTGTACTAGGTAGTACAAGTAGGTATATAGTACTTGTACTAGGTAGTACAAGTAGGTATATAGTACTTGTACTAGGTAGTACAAGTAGGTATATAGTACTTGTACTAGGTAGTACAAGTAGGTATATAGTACTTGTACTAGGTAGTACAAGTAGGTATATAGTACTTGTACTAGGTAGTACAAGTAGGTATATAGTACTTGTACTAGGTAGTACAAGTAGGTATATAGTACTTGTACTAGGTAGTACAAGTAGGTATATAGTACTTGTACTAGGTAGTACAAGTAGGTATATAGTACTTGTACTAGGTAGTACAAGTAGGTATATAGTACTTGTACTAGGTAGTACAAGTAGGTATATAGTACTTGTACTAGGTAGTACAAGTAGGTATATAGTACTTGTACTAGGTAGTACAAGTAGGTATATAGTACTTGTACTAGGTAGTACAAGTAGGTATATAGTACTTGTACTAGGTAGTACAAGTAGGTATATAGTACTTGTACTAGGTAGTACAAGTAGGTATATAGTACTTGTACTAGGTAGTACAAGTAGGTATATAGTACTTGTACTAGGTAGTACAAGTAGGTATATAGTACTTGTACTAGGTAGTACAAGTAGGTATATAGTACTTGTACTAGGTAGTACAAGTAGGTATATAGTACTTGTACTAGGTAGTACAAGTAGGTATATAGTACTTGTACTAGGTAGTACAAGTAGGTATATAGTACTTGTACTAGGTAGTACAAGTAGGTATATAGTACTTGTACTAGGTAGTACAAGTAGGTATATAGTACTTGTACTAGGTAGTACAAGTAGGTATATAGTACTTGTACTAGGTAGTACAAGTAGGTATATAGTACTTGTACTAGGTAGTACAAGTAGGTATATAGTACTTGTACTAGGTAGTACAAGTAGGTATATAGTACTTGTACTAGGTAGTACAAGTAGGTATATAGTACTTGTACTAGGTAGTACAAGTAGGTATATAGTACTTGTACTAGGTAGTACAAG
Source organism: Gerris buenoi (assembly GCA_001010745.2). Lineage (NCBI taxonomy): Eukaryota > Metazoa > Arthropoda > Insecta > Hemiptera > Gerridae > Gerris > Gerris buenoi. The sequence continues at coordinate 78,826 of KZ653022.1, read as the reverse complement.
TAGGTATATAGTACTTGTACTAGGTAGTACAAGTAGGTATATAGTACTTGTACTAGGTAGTACAAGTAGGTATATAGTACTTGTACTAGGTAGTACAAGTAGGTATATAGTACTTGTACTAGGTAGTACAAGTAGGTATATAGTACTTGTACTAGGTAGTACAAGTAGGTATATAGTACTTGTACTAGGTAGTACAAGTAGGTATATAGTACTTGTACTAGGTAGTACAAGTAGGTATATAGTACTTGTACTAGGTAGTACAAGTAGGTATATAGTACTTGTACTAGGTAGTACAAGTAGGTATATAGTACTTGTACTAGGTAGTACAAGTAGGTATATAGTACTTGTACTAGGTAGTACAAGTAGGTATATAGTACTTGTACTAGGTAGTACAAGTAGGTATATAGTACTTGTACTAGGTAGTACAAGTAGGTATATAGTACTTGTACTAGGTAGTACAAGTAGGTATATAGTACTTGTACTAGGTAGTACAAGTAGGTATATAGTACTTGTACTAGGTAGTACAAGTAGGTATATAGTACTTGTACTAGGTAGTACAAGTAGGTATATAGTACTTGTACTAGGTAGTACAAGTAGGTATACCTACTATTACTACTACGATTTGTGACTTAAGTAAGACTTTAGCTCTTATTGCATTAGGTAAATTAGTATTTTTGAACTAAGTTGCATATGGCAATTATATGAAATAAACAAAAATACGTAATCCACAATCCACATCGGATAAATTTTTATTATTTAATGTTAAATCGATACTAGGGACAGAGACTTTAGCATGTTCGATTAAGCCGGATCCTTGTAATAACCTTGCTACGTGGATTTTTCTACGTATAGAGATAAGTGAGCCCGTTATTAAGGGTCAAATCCGATTGTTTTGAGAACTGTTAAAGGGTTTGAGGTTTCATTTTTTTTCAGGTCCCGGTTCGGACCAAACGACTCGTGAAGGTATAATACCCTGAGCTTTTACCCTGACTTCCTCGGACAAAAATAATAATAAATCGTTTGCATGCTGCCATTTATAATATTTTATTTTGTCGTGGGTACGTAAGCTAAAGGGGTGCTGTTAGCTTCGCGCGTGTCCATCATTCGTTTTCTACACATGGAACTTCCAAACAACCAATCTAAAACAAAAGGCCAAAATGACAACTTAAAGTTTTTCTATAAAAAAAGGAGTACCATTAATTTAGCTTGCTATATAAGCCGTTAGTCCGTAGTAATCTTGGTACGGACCGTAGACAAAAGCAACGATTTGGTTGTGAAGTACTAGGGAAACACACCAAGGCTCTTCTTGAGGACATCATCAAAAACTAACTTCCTCAAGAAATCGCCAATGTAACATGGTGAGAAAGGAAATCTATAGATGCTGATAAGTGTAGGATCAAAACGGGGTAAGAAAGGTGTACACGACTTCTTCATAGACAGGCTTTCGTCCCTAGAGGGACATCGTATCGGAGGTATTTGTTTAAAAACTAATCAAATATAACATTACTGACATTTACAATCAACTCAAAGTGCAGATGAGCCAATTTTAAGTGACAGGTGGGACCACTTAGATCGACTCACTTATATCTACAAATTTACAACATTATCTATAAGAAATCCCTTGCAGTTGCGGCGAAAACTACATCGGGCAAACCGGAAGACCGATCTCAATCCACCTACAAGAACACGCAAGAGAAGTAATTACCTTTAGTGAAGGAACTCCCGGGAAACCCAGGTACAATCTACGATCTAGAAAACTTGTGCAGTCGTCAGTGTACCTTGTTGCTTCGAATTAACTTCACGATACATCACCCCTCAAGATACTTTTGTACTGGAAGCGAGATCTCTTATTTATTTGCGAGAAACTCCGCGGAAGCCCATACGCACTTAGTAAACTACTGTTCTAAATTGAACAACTGTTCCTAAGAAACGACAGTTTCTTAGTTGAGATAAAGCTATATATAATTAATAAACGGCGGGGTGGTTCTACTAATTGCAGGTAAGTAAAATGAATATTTAATGTCTTATCACACTTGACTATGTTAAATAGTCTACTATAATAGACTACTGTATGAAACTAAGGCACGAGGCTGCTTTTAGAAGACACGATTCTTCATCATCAATATAATTCATCATGAATAATTGTAAACATAATGAGGGGATGGGAGAAAAGTCGTAGAATGGGATATAAATATTTGCCTTTATGGAAAATAATGTTTTCATCCTTTTTATCTTTCCCTTTTTCTCTCATTTTTCCTGCCATATCATATTTAGAATTCCTAGGTATTCCAGCTATGATTTCCGGCTTTGTTTTTATATTTGTTGGCATGTGTCTACCATGGTTTATCTAGGATTTATTGGAATTCCCTGTTAGAATTTCCTTTAGTATTTCTTTTAGAGTTTGTTTGGCACATTATATAGGGTAGGACAGTATGAGCATTATCGCTCTTTCTACACTATGCTGACATTTTATCTTTTTTTAATCAAATCCTTTTTTGTGATTTCATAAATAATAATAGGATTTTTAGAAATATTATATTTGGATTAGGACAGATTTATTCCAGGTATGATTATTTTGTAGCCGTAATTTATTATTAAGAACATAGCTACAATGTGTTACACTTAATTGATTCGATTAAGTAGAATTGTTAATTTATTTATTGCTTTCAGTATCTTAACGTCCTGATTGACTAATCAAAATGGCCATTACAATACGGGTGATCAGCTACTTTACCTATCTCTATGATGTGACGGTCGGTGTTATATACGAGTACCTCTAGCGTTAGAACCAGGCATGACGCTGTTTGACCACTTGACTAAACTGATTCCCGGTCAAATATTAATGACCACGCATACAATGACGGGTAGCCGGCATTGCTATGTGTATTAATTTATTCATTCCCGACCGACAGCAACCGGTAACAGTGAACGCGCAGATCAGTCGTTAAGGCCCATACACGGTCCCAATGTTTGCGCAAACATGATGTTTGACGTGTACGGCCTAAATTTACCCGACATCAAGTTTGCGCAAAACGTTAGATCGTATACGGGGGCCTTATTCTGCGTGTCCATTTCTATTAACGTTCATTTTAACGCATGCACTAGCAATGGAATCCAGTTTAGGAATGCAAAAAATGTTATGTAGCTCGCATCGCCATGTACCTTCATCAAATTCATCTCCGCCTATTAATAATTTGGTATTTGACTGAAGTTTCAGAGAGAAGGCTTTAAGCAACACTCAAATATACTAATTGCCAAATTATCGATTTAATCATTCGTTGCATTTAACAGTTACCAGGTTTTAACGTAGTTATCTCTTTTATAAAAGAGCATTTCATGTCGGTTCTTTTTTCCAGCTGTACTAAAGTTTATTATAAAACAATCATACGATAAAATTGATAAGTCACACACAGATAACGAATGAGAACTTCCCCCTCATTTTATTATTCTGAATATTTTAACAGGAAAAAACGATATTGTTTTAATTTTAAAGCTATATTTTTCAGAATTTGTTTTGAAAATGGTTGCGGTCGTGGTATAGGAAAGCGGCATATGTATTTTGAATTGAGAGCAGTTTCTCAGCGTTTTATTAGAACCAATTACCTTATTTTTTTTTTTAACGAGCAACCGTTCAACATTTTATTTCAGACCGATAGGTCTGAAATAAAATGCAATATCATTTTCAATAATTACTTTAAACCAATTAGCGAATCTTTAGCATCAACATATCGACAAAAAAAAACGGGAAACTGGTTGTTCAAGAGAAATATACTTCATCAGTTCTCGACTATTTTATTAAAATTTTAACAAATCATCGAAATCAATTTCAATTTATATTTTTAATTAATAAACACAAGTTTTATAACAGAAAATAAAAACTTTGAAATCCATTTTGATTTTTCGCCGTAATTAAACATACTCATGGAATTCTTCATTTCGGAGAAATGTGATTTTTAAAATGCGGCTGTCTAAACAAGTAAAAATGGAACGATTTGAACGGGATTCGGCACAAAAATGCATTTTATCATTTGTGGCAACTGCATAAATATAACTTCTAAGAATTTATTGTAGTTGTATTTTAGCGGCCAATATGGAGGAGGAATAAATAAGGTTGTTAGTCAGCATGGCATGTTTTTTTCATGCATATTTTATAGTTCTTAAAGTATTTAAGAGTAGGAAAAGAATGTGTAAAGGTGCCTACAAAGTGCACAGTCTGTATGTACAATTGTACAGATACCGTGGGACCACGTCAGACATGCGGTGGTGTTCACGTTGCTCTGATGACAGACACATGAAACAACACACTTTGCGCTTCTTGCTTTTCCCGACATTTGGTTTTCCCGACAGTTGGTTTTCCCGACAGTTGGTTTCCCCGACAGTTGGTTTTCCCGACATTTGGTTTTCCCGACAGTTGGTTTCCCCGACAGTTGGTTTTCCCGACAGTTTGTTCTGAGCCTCCAATCACGTTTACACATAATTTTGAAAGCAGATTTCTAAGAAAATATTTATTTTCTTCCCAGAAATCTGCGGTAATTTTACCGCAGTGGTTTCCAACTTTTTAGAATTTTAATTATTTATTTATTTATTATACAAAGTGCATTTCGTTATAAATCAGGAAATAGGTTAATCTAAAAAAAAAAAAAATGTAGGTACTTAAATATTCCCTGTTGTTGGAATAGCAAACAAAATAATTATTAGTAGTTTTGTATATATTTGTTTTTACAAAGTGCGTCCCCTATTTCATCCCAAGCCTCCTTTCGTGAATGTTAATTTCGACATTCCCGATTTGTAGGGTCGTACAGCACCGGATTCGCCCGAACGTATTTAATTAACATATCTTCTTCCATTTAAAAAAAAAAAAAATCAGCAAAAACGATGTTAAAACAGTAGTAGTAAAGCACCTGACTCTTCTGACGTCTTCCCACGTCTGAAGAAATATCTGGAACTTTAGATATCCTTCCCACGCGTCATAAGGCGTGTGGCACCAGATAGCATCATACCACGCGTTCCCACGTCACGTCAGAACAATGTCGACATAAACTCACAAAACCCTGTGGTACTTTTTTTTATATCACACGCATTATGACGTGGGCCCACGCACGTCAGAATAGTCTGAAAGTACCTTAACTATCATTATGCAGTATTGTAATTATTTCCGGGATTTTGAAAACAAATGAGGCCGAAATAAGTTTATAAAAAAAGTTAATGCTTGTATGGCATTATGGCATGTTACGTTTATTACATGTCACTACATTTATTACATGTCATGTTACATTTATTACATGTCATGTTACATTTATTACATGTCATGCTACATTTATTACATGTCATGTTACATTTATTACATGTCATGTTAAAACCCTTTCGGTCACTTTGTCCTCTACATAGGACACTAACTTTCAGAAGCTGTCACCAGCTATGGGATGGGAGAACAAGAACATAGAATATATCGGTTGATACACGTTAATTGATTAGTTCTGAATTCCACCACCTGATTTCTGTAATTCGCACTAGCATCGGGTCGGTAGGCTATATTCATTATTTTCCTTCTGTAAATCAAACCACCTGTTCTTTGTTCGTTCTGTCCCACAATTTTATTTTTTTGAAGGCAGTTAGTGCAATTTTTTTTTTAATTGTTGATAAAAGTTAAATACAACAAAAAAAACATTTTTTGTACTCATTCTGTCAATAAATTTAAAATGTATAAGGGTTTAAAGATCTGTGCTCTACAAAGGACAAAAGTACTATACGAAAGATGGATAAGGGAAAAAAATTCTAACTTCCAAGAGATTTGGACAATTTTTACCAAAGGTGGTGATTCAGAACCATCTGAAACGTAAGATGATGATTTATTAGCAGAAGAACGAATTTGTTATGATTCCGTTACCTGAACACCAAATAAATAGAAATTATTGCCCAAAAATGAGATCACGGAAGAATACAAGTTCAATTTTTTTACAGTTATACAACTAAAAAATACTCCGGGAAATAATTTTTCATATGTTACATGAAATATATACATGCTTTTACGTTTCTTAACTATTGCGCAAGCAATAGTGAATGATATGACCGTAAAGGATTTTCAGTGTTGCGCGTACAGATTGTCTTATAAAGGGTGAGACATTCCCATTATTTTAAGCTTTTAAAGGCGTCGTTGGTTCCAAAAAATGTTATTTTTTTTTTAAATTAAGACATTTTCCAGAAGGTCTGGATAAAATGAATANTTAAATAGATTTGATAATTTGTGACTGTCTTTCAGTTTCACTTTCCAGTTAGATTAAGAACATCAAAACATTTTTTTTAAGTAACCATATTGAAAACGAGAATCACCGATATAAGAGCGAAATGCTACAATGCTACATACACATGAGATAAAGTTTCTATAATGGATTACTAGTTTTTAGGTGAGTAAAAATAACAATTAAATTATTTAAAAAAAAAAGGTTATATTTCCCATCAGATATGATGGTTATTTAACCATTTTATCATCAGACCTAAAATAAAAAATATTTTACATTAATAAAGCTATAACTGAGATAATAATTAATAATATTTATTAATCAATGAGGTACACCCTTTTAAATTTCATGAGCGAATCTCCAGACGGTTCCTGAGGTGTATATTACAAATGAAAAACGCTAGTTCATACTGCGAGACGATTTGATACTCTAAAATTAAAACCACAATAATTATAATCAATAAAACAATTCCTTTGTTGATATAAATTAACGAACAATTAATTGTTTGACTTAAAATATGTATCAGACCAACAATTCCTTAATACAGATTTAATATACTTACAATCAGTGGTGCTTAATAAAAGTTTTTATTAATAAATAAGGTTTTTATATTCATTTACAGTTTTACTTTAATATATAAATTAAATTTAATTAAAATAGTCGGTAGTAGTCATTAGAATAGTTTTTGGAATATTAATTAATTTGAAAACGGTTTATATTGTAGAATAATATTTTATTCTAAAATTATCACAGTTAACCTATTCAAAAAATGTATAGCGAATGTAAACAAAAATAATGCTGACAATTTTAAAGAGTTTAACGCGAATATTATACATATTTATAAAATTATAAATATGTAATACTTTATCTTATAGTTAAGCAAATAAGCTGAATTTGAACTAGATAGAAACTTGATTTATATAAGCCTGTCAATTGTTCCTGCAGTGTTTTATAAATAAATTAGTGGAATTTATTTATCAAAAATGTTTTATCGAAATTTATATTACATTTTATTTAAAAACTAGGACACTGAGTAAAAATCATTGCAAAAGGTCGGGTATCTACAATTTTTGGATATGTTTTTGGGACCAATGCCACTAGTATCTTATCTTTAATAAGATATCTTTGTATTAATATCTATATTAATATCCTTGTTCCTATGTATCGAAGTGTAAAAGTGGTTATTATCAATATTGATAAGGGCAACATTGAAATTTGGTATACCTGTTCCTTTTATTAGTGCTCCGAAGTTCATTGGGGAATATTATCCACGTAAAACCCTCTCGAAAACGTAATTGTTATATCGAATCTTCTTATGTTGGGTCTTCAGGGATTTAAATTTAAAAGGTTGAAAATAAAAATACGATATTTTCATTTACAAACATTTTTTTGGCTATATTCCGCCCGTACCTGGGCATCTTCAGGCCTTTAATTGTAAATAAAAAATCACATTATTTGTAAATTGGTTTTGGAGATTAAATAAACTACAATATGTGAGTAACCTTTGTTAGAGTCAAAGAGTTACCCTTGCACGGTCAAAATGTTTGCGCAAACATTTTGACCGTGTATGGGGACCTTAAGAAAACGTGGCAACAATTTTAAGGTTGTGGCGATTATTATTTATTTTTTCACTTGAAAAAATGATGCAAAGAATCAGATATGTATTAATTTTAAAAAAAATTGTTTATATATTCAAACTTCTTCATGGTGAATATAACCGAAAGAGCAAAGTTATCTAGTTTTATAATAAACTCAATAGCTAATTTTAAATATTTTGTACCACTTTAGGTGGTTATCATCAGTGAATTGACCGACTAAAGTGGTCAAAACGGATCTAAATTGAATTTGTAATTGTGGTTTTTTAACGGGAAATTGATCAGTTTGGCACTTGGGGTTTAATTCACCATGTCTTAGTTTATTCACCATGTTTAATTAATGACAAAATTCGGTAGAAACTACTTATATTTTGAATAACATATTGAACTTTATTTCTAAACCAAATAGGGTTGGGCCGTAAGAGATTCTTATGGACTTAGATGTAAGTTTGTGCTCTTTGTTGAGAGAGGAAATAGCAATCTGGTGGAAATACGCTGACGTTACTAGTAGTTGAAAGAGGTAGCGAGCACACGGCTACCGGCCTACTGTTTCTATTTTCTATTTCTCGTGGGAGTCTGCAAAGAGGCTTTTGCCCTTCTACTTACGTAGGATTTGGAGCTCTACCTTCTTGTAGAGGATTTGGAGATCTACCTTCTAGCTAAGGATTTGGAGAGCCTTCTCCCAAGAATTTAGTCGACCGTCTCTGGGCTAGATTACCTCTAGCCTCCCAAGTCACCTTTCAACCCCCGCAGAATTTATCTCTTAATACCTTAGCGTTGAGCTATTAACCCATATTGTATTTAATTTGTTCTGCAGATTACGGCACTAAGTTACACGCGTTAAATATGATGTCCCCGCGTCTAGAAGCCGTACTATTGGTATATTACAACATAAGACACTGTAAGACTTTTTTGTATTTTTGAAGTGAAATTTCTTTAGCCGTGGTAGAGTAAATTCGAGATAAACCAAGTTAGCGTTTCGAGACTTGTCCAAGTGAAACATTTTTGAAGTGAAATTAACGAAATTGCAAGTTTTTGTTTTAAGACTCGACTGTGATGGATTTTTAATCGACTTCCAAGTTAGGCCGGAAGTAGATTTCCCTGTAAAAATTCTTCTCTCTGGACGAGTTTCGAACCCCCGACCCCTGAAATAAGAATCTCACGCGCTAACCGCAATACCACGGGAGTAGTTGGTATATAAGGGTACTAGGTTAGTCACTCGCGCCAAAAATAGTACCTTACCTCCGAAATTTGTGGAACTGAACCGATTTGCTTGAAATTTGGTGAGTTGATGGGAATTGCTCAATAACAAAAGTGCGCTTCCATCCCAGGGGCGGTTGCCGCCCCTTCTCGGGGGTAGAAATTCCTTTGCTCAATTTAACCCCAGTAATCGATAGAGGATCAAATTTTAAAACATATTTTAAGACATTTTGTTAAATCAATATTTCTTGAGTTATTCACGATTGAAAACATGCAATTTTTATCGAAAAAAAAGTTTTTGAACGCTTTTCTTCGATTAAAAAAAAAAAATGATTTTTATCAAAAAAAAGTGCAGAAAACAAAATTGTAGCTTAAAAAAAAATAATCATTAATTTAAAAAATATTGTAGGTTCAATAAAAAGCGGAATATGGTCGATGAAAGGAGATCTTTTTCTTTTGAATACTTGGATCGATGTATCTAACGTGAAAAGGGTTGATTTTTCGGTTGTCATGATGATAATTTTTTTTATAGTTCTTAAAAAAGCCTTTAAAATGAGTGCTTTTATATGTCAATTGTATTTATAATGAGCGTGTTACAATGCAAAAAGTTTTTTCGAAAACAAGCGTTGTAAAATCTCATGTCCACCTGAATTAATATTTCTTGTTTTAACTCAACATTATATTTGATTTTAGTGTCGCTCGTGTGTTAAAAAAGTTTGACTGGTTTAAAATGCTTTAGCTTTTGAAATGATAAGGGTCAAAGGGCTCGACACAGGGGGTACTCACACAATGATATGAGCTTCAAAAGGTAATATCTCCGCTATTTTTTATCCTACAGTAATCTATAAAAAAATGAAAATGTTTATTGAAAAAAAGAGCTATATTTTTGAATACTATAATTTTTCACGTAGATGTAATAGTTTTAAGTTATTTCATAAAAATGGAATTATTTTAGAAATTTTGAAAATACGCAGTAAAAATTAATCTAACTTCAAAAAGAAAGCATTTTAAACCAGTCAAACTTTTTTTTAAAACGTGAGAAAAACTATAATAAAATATATTGTAGAGTTATAACAAGAAATATTAATTTTGGTGGACATGAGATTAATTTTACTACGCTTTTTTTTACAAAAACTTCGAGTAGGCCATATTTTTTGCATTGTAACTGGCTCATTTTAAATGCAATTGACTTTTAACAGTACTCATTTTAAAGGTTTTTTAAGGGCTATAAAAACGTTTATTATCATGACATCCGAAAAATCAACCCTTTTCACGTTATTTAACGTTGAATATATCGATCCAAAATCCAAGTATTCAAAACAAAAACATCTCCTTTTATCGACCATATCTCGCTTTGTATATAATATTTTAAAAAAATGAATTTCTTCGTTTTTTCATAAGCTACAATTTTGTTTTCTGCACTTTTTTTGATAAAAATCGTATTTTTTTAGTTATTCGTAAAAAAAAAACGTTCAAAAATTGCAAGTTTTCAATCGTGAATAACTCAAAAAATATTGATTTAACAAAAAAACTTTATGCTACATTTTTGTCTTAAAATTTGATCCTCTATCGATTCCTGGGGTCATTTGAGCAAAGGAATTTCCACCCCCCAGAAAGGGCGCCCCTGGGATGGATGCGCACATCGGCACTATATAACTTTTGTTATTTGACCACTTTCCCATTAACTCACCTAATTTCAAGCAAATCGGTTCAGTTCCTTAAATTTCGGGGGTGAAAACACTGAGTAAATGGCTTATATTATTATTATATTATATGTGTATCGGTGGTAAAGGGCACTATGTGCCAAATTGTAAATTTTTCAGGAGATCTATTAATGATTTTTTTACTAATTTTTTGTAATATTAACAAGGCAAGGCGCAAGGCCATACTGATAAGACTAGTAGCTCTCTCACTCTACTAAGTGGAGTGGGTATAGGTCACTACCTGGACATAGTGCTAACTTATTCTTAATTCTCTGGAGTTAAACAGCTACATGTCCATATAGTGCTCTTTACCCCAGCATGTTGGTTCATAGTGCTTTTTCCAACTGGCTAAGTCCGTGAGTTTTAGTTTTAGGACATAGTGCCTTGTACCTCTAAAAAAAAGTTGAAAAAAATAAATAGGAAACTGTTAAAACCTTAATTTCGTAAAAAATGGAGATAGTGCCCTTTACCTCCCATACACAGAATATAACAATTAATATTTATTTATATTATTGTTTTCATGATTTTTCTTCATTATTCGCTAAAATTTTATTACATAATTTAAAATGTGTTTCTTTTTGAGAAGTTATCTGATTGTGGCAGCATTGTAAACTTTTGTTTATAAATATGTATGTAGCGTATTTTTAATAAATGATTTATATAATATGCATTACTTAAATAAGGTTTAATGTGCTATTTCATATGTTTATTCTGTTTCTAGAACTTAAGTTTCACTTCTAATGGCTGAGAGTCTCACACATATTTCATATGTTTATTCTGTTTCTAGAACTTAAGTTTCACTTCTAATGGTTGAGAGTCTCACACATATTTCATATGTTTATTCTGTTTCTAGAACTTAAGTTTCACTTCTAATGGTTGAGTCTCACACATATTTCATATGTTTATTCTGTTTCTAGAACTTAAGTTTCACTTCTAATGGTTGAGAGTCTCACACATATTTCATATGTTTATTCTGTTTCTAGAACTTAAGTTTCACTTCTAATGGTTGAG
>KZ653022.1:25810-35986 GCA_001010745.2 Gerris buenoi | reverse complement strand
TCTCTAAACAACAATTATTATTATTATTATTTTTTTTTTTTAGGCAAACATTGAATTACATAAACATTTAACTTGTAAAAACGATTTATTTACATTTTACTAATAATATATACATACATAGCTCCTTAATAATGCTCAATTTTTTTTTAAAAAAAATTTAATATAAATCGTTTTTATTTTATTTATTTTTATTATTTTTTTAGCCTATATAATTACAAAATTGATTGAGAGGAGATGTTCAAATTTGTGAGGTCGGGGTTGGTCAGTATTTATTAAGCTGCGTACAGACTGTTCTGACGTTACATGGGCCCACGTCATAATGCATGTGATATAAAAAAGTAACACAGGGTTTAGTAAGTCTATGTTCACATTGTTCTGACGTGACGTGGGAACGCGAGATATGATGCTATCTGACGCCACACGACTTATGGCGCGTGGGAGGGATATCTTAAGTTCCAGATATTTCTTCAGACGTGGGAAGGCACCAGAAGAGTCAGGTGCTTTATTACTACTGTTTTAAATACCGTTTTTAGTGATTTATTTTTAAAGATGGTTTTTTTGGATGGTGATTTCATTTTAAGACATGTTAATTGAATATGTTCGGGTGAATCCTCCTCCAAAAAAGCCAGGAATATCAAAATCAACATTCACGAATGGAGGCTTAGGATGAAATTAGAGACACACTTAATAAAAACAAATATATAAATAACAATGTCCATATTTTATAGTTCTATATAACAACAAGAGGGAATAATAATTACCAACATTTTTTTTTTTTTTAGATTACCCTGTGGTAGAATTTAGTTTTTGTCACCATTTAATACCACTTAAACCGCTCTTCATCTTCTACTAGTTGAGAAGTTAAGTGCCGAGATATTAAGCGTAATTATTGCATATTCTTTTTCTACACTTCAAGACCTTTAAAATGTTGTATAACATGCCATGTTACCTTAAAACTTTTATTTTGGAACTCCGCGAATTCATATCGCTCCACTTTGATAGGATGCTTCCAGTCTCTAGAAGAGCAAATAGCTCATGTTAAAAACAGGGAGTACATTCATGATTGCAGGCTCAAAACCAATTGTCGGGAAGGGCAACAAGCTCGAGTCTGTTCTTTCATGTGTCTGACGTCAGAACAATGTGAACACCACCTCATGTCTGACGTGGTCTCACAGTATCTGACGTGACGTGGGAACACGTTACGTCAGAATAATCTGTATTCACCTTATAAGGGTTACATTTTTATTGAGGTAGATAATATAATAAATATCGTATTGCTTGGAATATACATACATATATTTATTTGGATACGGTTTATCACAATAACATTTAATTATTTATATCGATTCTGTTATCTATATATAAAACTAAGAGTGAAAGTGATTGACTGACTGACTGATCACTAATTCTCCTACTTCCCATTGACATAGAGATTTGAAATTTGGTACATAGATAGAGTGTGCCATAAATAGAAAAGTGCGGCCATTTTGATTTATATGGCCACCATATTGAATTATAGCCGCCATATTGGAATTATTAATCAGTAATTCTCCCACTTCCAATTGACACAGAGATCTGAAATTTGGTACAAATAGACTTATCGTTGCTGAAAAAGAAAATGAAAGGTACTTTCACTTCAACATATGACCGCCATCTTTGATTATAACCACCATCTTGGATTTAATCACGCACAATTATCTCAGCTTCCAGAAGTCATAGAGATCTAAAATATGGTACATAGACTTATGGTAGCTAAAGAAGAAAACTGAAGGTACTTTCACTTCAACATATCGCCGGCCATATTGAATTATACCCACCATTTTGATTTAATCACAGAAAAAATGATCTCAGCTTCCAGTGGACCTAGAGGTCTGAAATTTGGTACATAGACTTTTGGTTGCTGAATAATAAATAAATAATAACTGCAAAGTAGATAAATATAAAAATTGGTTAAATTCATTTTTAATGAAAAACATATTGTATGATAAACAAAAAAAACTAGTTTAAAAAAAAAAAAAATTAAAAAACATAAAAAAAACTAATTTAGATAAAATGTTTAAAAATAATACTTGTAATAAAATACCAAATTATGTAACAATAATTAAAGATATATTAAGTATGTATATTGTTCTATTACTTTTCACACATAGTGCCAACTAGACGGATAAGGCGCGCGAAGCGTGCAGCGTGCCGATCCGGCTAGTCATTTGTATAATTGAGGAGTGTCCTGACAACTTCAACGAATCACCTCGAAATGATTTGTTAGCTAAAGACAACCACATTTATTCCGATAAAAATAAATTTTATTTTTGATTTGTTGGTCTTCAAATAGATATAATAACTTTTGGATTGCTCGTGATTTTTTAGGTTTTCTCATTAACCCTAACCCTAGAATCTAGAAGGTTAAGCTTATTGCTCGTCGTACGTCAATTTGACTTAAATAAATTGACTGGTAATTTTAAACAGCTATCTTTTATATAATCGAGTAGTGTCCCGACGACGACAACTCACCTCTAAATGATATATAACGTTAAAAATTGATGCGCCATAAGCTGGGATGGAACCAGCGACCTCCAGTTCAGTAAGCGAACGCTCTTCCACTGAGCTATGAATGTCACTGACTTTGTAGGCCTAAACCTTTCTATTTAAACAGGGTAAAACTGAGGAATACGGTGCTGCGAGGTTAGAAAAGTGAGGAGGCCTTAATGGAATGTATTGTTTGGACAAAGGGATATCAACTCTCCTGTGTACAAATCATTCATATATAATCACTCAAATATATAAATCATACAAATGTACTGTTTGACAAAGGGATATATCTCTTACTGCCAATCGATTCTCGACCGCACCGTGTATCACAGTTCAACCTTAAAGAGTATATTATTTTAAACCTTCCTATAAACAGTATATTATATGAAGTATAATTGGACAGCGCGAGACTCATTCATTATAAATATAACTAATTATGTCTCAGCTCTTTTTCTTTGAATGAAATTAATAAGAAATAACTAGACATCACGTGGCTCTTTCTGTTTAAGTATAATTGGACAGCGCGAGACTCATTCNCACTTATTGACTCCTAACTTATTCTGCTTCCGAGATTGCTCAAGGTAATGGAAGCATTATGGTCATTTTTATTTTTTTATTTTTTTTATTTTTATTTTAATGTATTCATCCCATTTTGGTGAAATTTGCACGGCTTTTCGAAAGTAGCGTCCTATGTCCCAAGTTGCCCCATACTAATCTTTCTCTTGTACCTTTCAATCGTGTGCATACTTACATTATTAGTATGATTAAGTTCTAGGTCTTCCGGTGGTGACCGCGTCATGTTCGAAGAATTTTCCGACGTATCGCCTCCTATTACAGCCTTAGTCCACCTTCCATCTTGAATCCTTGCCATGTGTCCTGCCCATTTCCATTTTAATTTTTTCGCAACTAACACTGCATCTTCTACTCCAGTTCTTTAGGATTAGAGAAAAATTAGAGGTAGGTAGAAAATTAGAGGTAGGTTGAAACAATTTAACGACTGCCATAGAAATATCTAAAAATTGGTAGATGTCTAATGAACTCTAGTGAAGTGTATATTAAATCATCTACGATTGATACGAACGCAAAATTCTTAGTTGCTTTTTTTCCAGGAGATTTTTTTTAGCAGCTTCTCTAAATTTGTCATAGTTTTGCGAAGAGCATGGTTCATTAAAATCACCGAAACATGCTTTCCTTTTTCTCGTAGTAGGAGTTTGAGAAACTGTTAATAAAGCTTGTTCACAGCAGTTCTCAGGACTTGTAGAGTCTTGCCCACAAGGACTTTCAACTTCAACGGAATTAAACAGCTTGGTTTTCCGGTGGAATCCGCGTCTCGAAGGGGATGAAGTCCGACGTTTCGCTTCCACTACTGGAAGCATCTTCAGGGGTGTGGTGCATCGTGGTGTTGACTCGAAGCAATCACAAGANATGACGTGATACATTTTATAATAATTGAAAAGGAGAGGTGCGGTTAGAGTTTTTAGAGGAATAGTTAGAATGTGGGGTGGTTCCCTTCCCTTGCTACTAGCCGCTGATCTACTACTATACCCATTATCTATCAACTCATCATGATGCATGATTATTTATTTTTTCAATATTCAATACACATTAATTACTATTACTAGGCATCGCGTGGCTCTATCATTGAAGCGTACATGTTTAGAAACATCATACCCCGAGACGAAATCGACAAATGAATGTTAGCTCCAAATTTGGAGGCGCTACCCTCCAAAAACTCGGTTCAAACGGGATATTATATATTATTTCTCGAAAACGGTTGCTAAGATTTTATTAAAAAAAAAAATAAATAAAACGAATCGAATCGAATGGCTAATAATAAGCTATTTTCCCGAGAAAAATATAGTTTCCGAGATATTGATAAAAATTAATCTGACTTTGTTGAAAATCAAAAACAAAAATTTTCTGGGAATTGGGACCAAGATTATAATATGAAGAAGTTAGTCTGAGTTGTCTCGGACGGATTTTTTATTATCTCCTTCGGTGCTACTATTCAAACTATGACAAAATAACTGTTCTTCTTCCCAGAACGTTAAAGTTTTACAGCCAGGATGCATATTAATTATGTACTTCATCAGGGATTTACGTATTTGTCAGTTTGTTTGGCCATTTCCTAAAGTTTAATTTAATAATTCGTGTATTTTTTATATTTGATTACATAAAAGCTTACTTAATAAAGTGGGTTATTTTTGATTTTCATTTTAAAATGTTTGACTATTTAATGAGGGTAAATTTTAATAGAAATCCAATTAAATTTAATAAATGAAACTCATTTATTAATCTTGTTACAAATAAATCTATAATAAAGGTGGCAAAGTCCTGATTGACTGACATAGAATCAACGCACAGCAAAATCTGCTTAACCGAGAGACTTGAAATTTTGAGGATATACTCTGTTCATATCATAGGCACTACGAAAGAAATTTGCGAAATTTTGATTTTGGTACCCAGGTCAGGGGTACAGGGTACAAATGTCAAAGTTAACCTGTCCGCTACCTGTCAACCCACTTAAAACAAGCATGGGGTGCTACGTGCTAGTCTGTCCCAAAATAGAGTTAGTGCGTTGACAGCGCGGGAAAAACTAGCAAATGGGATGGGGAGCTAATGAGAGCTCGAGATTTTCCCGGACAAAAGGTCGGGCCAACTAGGCAAAGATGAACGTTTTTTCCCTCAGAGAGGTTGGCCAATCTGTGTGTCACTCTATTTCCCGCGCTGTCTGACAGTAGGTATCACTTTCTGTTAGTGTGTATTACTTCTAACTTTGTATGCATTTGATTTCTAGATAATATAAAATAAATATAAGAAAATATTGCTCATTCCTTACGCTTTAATCGACAACTGTTTATTTCAAGTTAATGTTCAAACATTCTGCAGAGACTTGGAGTTTGTTAGCCTGCTTTGCTTGTTTACCATATAAAAAATTATAAAATTGTTTTTACACAGATTAACTCCAAGTGTATATCGAACAAGTCTGACTTTACCTCGCTGTTAATTAATTAAATTAATTTATATCATAAGTCCGAAGTACTTATAATGCTGAAGAATAAGCAGCTTACGTACAAGATGTTTCGTTATATTACATACCTACTTAAGAGTGGTTCGTTGTATTTTGAAGTACTTATTAGAGTTAATTATAGAGTACTTGTGATATTTTGAAGTAGTTATTCCTGACGATTAAAATAGAAAAACACTTGACTCAAGAGGATCAAGCAGGACTTGAATGCTTCATAACCTTCAGCAAATTTAAACGTAAAACCTTTTAACTAATATTTTTTAATTATTTTTTTAAATTATATTTTTAATTAATATAATTATCAAGAATCTTGTTTAGATTAAAAAGCAAGGAAATAAACAAGACGTGCACGATACTACTAGCCGGACCTAAAAAACGTCAAAATAAAGATATATCTGGATAGATATGTTGCAATTCTAGAGAGGTGTGACATATTTCACCCTGATGATGGTATTAAGAAAACGATTAACCTAGCTGATCGCACGTACTTTAATAACTCAGGGCGTAGAAGAAATAGTCCGTAAGAACAAGGGACAGGTTGGAACAAACCTTTCCCTTTCAGATCAAACTGGGTTAGAAAAAACCCTCTAACCACCTCGTACCCGAATCTGTGCTGCACCGACTGTTTCAGGGTAATTTTTTTTTTAAAAAAAGTGACACTGACATTTCTGAGCCAACTAGTGCTTTATTTTGACGCTGAACATCTATTCAACAAGAATATGTATGTGAAAAGTAACTATCGCGACAAGTAACTACTGTGACTTATAAACTAAAACATGGTGGCCAAGCCGCCCTAATGTATTAATGCTATCAAAGGAAAGCATTTGTTTTCTGTATACTACTTAGGTATTTAGGTATTCCCAAAACATATTAAAAAGCTTTAAATGCAATTTGAAGTACTAAAAATAATGGTAACTATTGTGACTTTTAATAAACATACGCCCTATGATTTTTGAAGAGAATTTTTTTGTGACCGAGGCTTACTTCAGAAAACCAAGAGACGAACTTTAGGTTAAAAAGGGATGATTCTGTTAACTGTAAAACACTGAAATCCCGCCCTCAGTCAAACAGTGCAGCCATATTCTTGGTAACTATTATGACGTAACTATCGTGACCGATTGCTGGGACAAGCTTTTTTATTAAATTCTCGACCAATTACTCCGAAATAAGAAAATAAATTATATTTATTATCACAAACTACATTATATTTCTTATCTCGGCTCATAGTTAGAAAGTCAAAGAACAATTTTTTTACGACATTTTTGTGCATGGTAACTAAGGTAAAATGGGGCTGGACCGTAACTATCGTGACCTTTTAATATATATGTATTTAAATTTCTCCTCCCTAAAAAGGATATTCAAGAATCTGGGCACATCGCAATGACGAATTTAATCTATAAAAAATGTATGTGGGGTTGTAGATTTTTTAATTATGAGGAGTGCAAGTAATGCAATTTTTTAACTCGCGGACAGTGAAAGTGTCACTTTTTTTGAAAATGACCCTTAAGTCGACAAGACGGAATTGCTTGTTGTTTTCTGGGGAAGAGGGTTCCAACAAGCATTCTTGCTTCCGGCGACACAACATACATTCTAGATCCGTCACTGATATACTACATCATATTTTATTCTGTTCTACTTTAATTGTTGTTACTGTTGAAGGTCCGAAATAATTACTTTAATTACTATCTGATAATGCCGAAAATACCTTAAATTATTATTAATAAGAATAAGAAGGCAGACCGCTGAACAACAGATGATGACTATTCAGAGTATTTGCTTTCTTTAGTTATTTTCTATACTTATTTTTATTGTGGTTTGACCTTTTTAGGGTGTATTAAATAAATCATTTATTTGATATGGCTTGTATATCGACCACAATTGGGCATCATCATACCTATACACATCGGAAACAAAACATCGAAAACCAATATTATATATGTACTACTACAATATATGTGTTAAATATAACAATTATCTGTGCTTATTATTAACTAGGATTTTAAAATTACATGATTATCAGTATTATCTTTCAGTTTGCTGTGAAATGTATATGTTTTATTTTATTGACAGGTTTTGCAGGCAACCAGGTAAGCTGCCAGGCTCCACTATGTTCATGCCCGTAGAAGCAGGGAATCATTTTTCCAGCGTGTAAGCGAGTATGCGAGTTAAGCGACCATCATAGGCTCCACTGTGTCTCCAAATAAACATGTTGGATGTTGACAATACATGACCACTCCGAATGTCTGAGGCCTATAATACTCGTTTAACGGTAAGAAAGTTTATATCAAATAATTGCGAATATTTATTGAAATATTCAATGTAAATTATACAGGGTGTCCCAGCTAATATGGAACAGCGAAATATCTCCGGAACCACGATAGGTAGAAAGACGTGGTTTTCAGGGTCGATAAAGGCTAAAAAGGCGCTTCTAGAACATATGATGAACATTTTTTGTGTTCAGCAAAATATAGGAATAATACACACATAATATACACATAAATAGTGAATAGGAAGCCACATTTTTAAGACTGGATTTAAATTCTATGGCTAAAAAATAGTNTTATATATTTTTGTAATCAGCTCGACGTACCCTTTAATATGATACCCCTCACGATGTCGAAAAAAAAATTTAAAAAATTTAACCCTTAAGTTTTTTTACCCTAAATTATTTGAAAAAATTTTTTTTTAAGGCGCTATATTTTTAACATGTGTGGGTAGGTACAAGACATATACATGCCAAATTTCAAAGTCATCGGACGAAAGGTGGTAGCCGTGAGAGCATCCGACGGACGGACGGACAGACAGACACACGCACCAAAATATAAGGGTCCTTGGCTTTTGTCTAAGGACCCTAAAAATGTTCCTTCTTTTTTTGGTTGGCTTCGGAACAACAGGAATCAGGAAGGGGGCCGTGAATTGAAAAAGTTCGGGAAACACTGTTAATTAACAATATTAAATTAACATAACTATTCATATATGGTATTAAACTTTTAACTATCTCTATTATGTTAAATTAGCTAGGTAGAAGGAAATCAACTAAATTATATACATTATATATTGGCTACTTTTCAAAGTGTGTAGCTTTTAGAATTTAACAATAGCTTTTAGAACAACAGGAGTTAACAGGGGCTTCGAGAATCGAAAAAGTTTTGGAACTACAGTAATTTACATTTTACACTTTATTATCGTGGATAATAAACCTATTATATATTCGCTATTTTGCCAATAATGACGAAACTTGTAGAATACCGTGTTGTTCTTAAGTCTGATAAACGCACCTTAACAAAAATTCGCGTAGTTTAAACAAATGGCTTTAAAACACGAACGCAGTTATCTTTGTGGTACAAACGTTTTGAAGTGAAACTTTTTTTGGCTGCGGTAGAGTAAATTTTTGAAGTGAAACTTCTTTGGCGGCGGTAGAGTGAATTTTATCATATAGTGACATCGTGCAACGAAGTTTGCGATTCGAGACTCGTCCAAGTGTAACATTTTTGCAGATTAATTGTATAATATCTATTTAAAGACCGGCAAATCAAAACAAACATTTATTTTTATTGGAATAAATGTGTTTGCCTTAGCATAGTAAATATTTTTCTTCAATTAATTTTCCCATAACCATCTCTTAATCCTGAAATAATAAATTCGTCAAAAAATAAAAATGAAAGAGTGCAATGCATTTTAGAACTTAAGTTTCACTTCTAATGCGTGAGAGCCTCACACATATTTTTTTCATATAGTGACGCCGTGTAACGAAGTTTGCGATTCGAGACTCGTCCAATTATCTAACATTTTTACAGATTAATTGCAATGAAATTTGTGTGACGGAAGTAATGAAACGGAAGTTGTGTTTCGAGACTAATCCTGGTGAAAGATTTATCTGTAACAAATCTTTCACCCAGGTGAGATGCGAACCACTGACCTTTTGAATTGTGAAGCAAACGAGCTAACCATTACTCCAAATACATTGACAGTTAGAGAGATCACAAAATTGGTGTATAAGCGTAATATTAGATAGATTATAATTAGACTAGGTTCATAATAAAATTAGCAATGAAATCTACAATAAGACTAAGACAGAAGATTTTATAAAAGACAAAAAGGCAACGGGCTTAATTGTATACTTAAAAAAAAGTAAAAACTAATTAAATTAATTTAAATAAGTTATTATATCTATTTAAAGACCAGAAAATCAAAAGAAACATTCATTTTTACGGGTCTTATATTACTTTGCTTTGTAAGTTTCATCGCACACCTATTACCCCAATTTTGAACCACTTCCCGTCATTCAATCTTCNCTGGAGTTTAGCGATATAATTATTTTAAGTTTCTTGATAAAAGTTCGATTAAGCTATTTATTTATATACAGTGGCGATCCTAGGTCAAAAGTTCTGGGGGGGGGGCTAAAGCCCCCCCCCATGTCTTGTGGGTTTAGTATACATTTTAATGCACCAGGAAGAATACATCAGTCCTTTCTGGTGGCAATTCTATGCAGTGGCATCCAGCGACAAGGTCTTGGGAGGGGGGCACATACTATGTCAGTTTAGATTGGGGAGGGGGGGAAGCATTCTTAGTGGTAACAAGAAGAGAAAACTACTTATTTCAACAAATCAGCTTCCCCC